>JAHWFP010258637.1:221567-285251 GCA_023313725.1 Lithobius niger | reverse complement strand
GGGGGGGGCCCAAACTTGGAAAACGATGTAACCTACTTGGTCTTTACACGTAATGAAAGAAAGTACAGTACTACTTTCGATTGTTTTCAATCACACGATGTGTTTTTTCTACAATTTGTTTCATTAAAGTACACACCAAAGCAGTTACTCCTCTCTTCCTCCACGTTTGATCCCCCCCCCCCATAAGAAAATTACCTCTCCCTCTGATAAGTTGTGCGACCCAATACTGTATTATGAAGTACTGAAATACCAGGTATGATATGGCACATATCCTGAGTTTGGAATGGAAACGGTGAATCATTACGAGGTATTTAAGAACTGTTTACCCCAAACCTGGGGGGGGGGGGGGAGGCTGTAACTAAAGACTGGTGCATTTCCGGACCCATGTTTATAGGACTTTTTCTTCTTATCTTTGATCACACAGCGGACCCTCAAAATATTTGACACCAATTTCCGAACACCCTGTATATATGCGCATAATATTTTATATATTCGCCATATTATATATATTTTAGGCAACTTAATTATGTCGCAAACGGCGCCTCATAGTAACATGCGGTTAGATTTAATGTCCCGGCTACGCCGAATAACAGTTAAAAAGTAAAATTAAATTTTCAAAAGTTTTGTATAACACGACCCACTTTTTCGGACGCGGGATTTTGGATCCAGAAATGAGGGCCACCGTGTCAATAAAAAAAATACAATAAAATAGTACTGGCCACACAACCCCGAAGAGTTTACTTAACTCATAGGTTGGTTGGTTACGATTTTACAGGGGCCTGGGTCGGCAAGGTCATCGACCCTTGATAGGAGAAAAGTTGTTCGAAGAATGCGACACATTACAGCTATTGTCTGACGGCCGATGAAGCATGGACTCTTTTGCAGCGTACGTAGACGTGTTCTCAGCCAAAGAGCAGCTTCAGTTATTTTGTTTGTTGAAGGAGAAAGAAATTAGTTCGATAAGGTTAACAAAACCTAATCCAACATAAACAAACATGCTGTAACTACGACATTACCATTTCAAAAATAAAATTGAGAATAATTTAAGTAGTCGTGGGTGGGTGGGGGAGGGGGCCTTAGATTACCTGGGGTTCGAGGCAGCTACAACATTGGCCTTAGGAGACGGTCAAGTGTGCGTCATCAGGAAGGGGGGTAGGGGGGTTCGCTTACTGGTGACGATTGATGACGAGGGGGGAAGAGGGTAGCCAGCTGATGACGTAAGCAATGTTCTCCCAGTAAAACGGGTGGATACATGCTAAAAAAAAAAGTCCTCACAAACACTGTGAATATACACACTGTGGAAAACACCCCCTTTTCGGGGGGTGGAGGGAGTAATGTAAAAAATGACGTAATACTGGAGGGGACGAGTTGAAAACGGCAAATTTCTTGATGACGTAATAATTGAACGCCCCTTTATTGTAAATCTGCCCCTGCTTATATAAATGAAAGAGGGGAATGAGTCAACAACGAAAATTATACACAACAAATAACGTAGTACAGTAAAGTCATATTTACGCACTTAATGTTTCATTGGTGGAACAACCCGGATTCGAACTGGCAACCCAATCCGTACCCCGACGACTGACATAACACCTTTATTGATAGCGCTTCTCCACATGCTGCCTGTGGCCGCAGTCACTCTCGGTCGAATGGAGCCCTACATATTGTCGTGATCTTAATAATGGGTTCAGTGTGTCAGCTTTATGCCAGTGCAAAAGTGGTTATATCGATAAACGCGTTACATCAGTGTTCTAGGGACAGACTGGGTTGCCAGTTCGAATCCAGGTCATGCCACTCCGATGAAGCGTAAGTGCGTGACGGTGGCCTACTGCACTACGTTATGTCTTCTTCGTATAATTTTCTCTGTTTGGCCTTTTTACGTTTTCCTTTAATGTATATAATTTACTGCTATTTGTATACTCGCAATTTGTTATCAACTCAACATTTGTGTCAAACTCAAGACAGAAACAGGTGAGATTGAAAATTAATTCTCGATTTTTCACTCTCACCTTTCCGTTTTGATCTGGATTGCAAAAACAACACATTTTGCACGTGGAAAAATTGTACGAAATGGAGGTAAAGTAAAGCACAATAATTTTCTGTGATATTTCTTTATACAGTTATTTTATATATACAGTGTGTGTGATATGATGATGTGATTGTACGTCACAAACTAAGTCAAACATCATCCTTTTCTTTGATTCGGTTGAACTCACCTGTATCACAGAAGACGATTTTTTTTGCTCGAACGTGATACCTAACTCAACTAAATCTATACAATGATGACTTATTTTTAAAATAAACATAATTACTTTTAATAAAAGCGTACAAAGGCAGAGACCTAAGGTGAGTGAAGATTGCGACTATGGTGTTCAGTAAAAACTACGTTAAAATACATATGACACACAAAGAGAAATTATCTACCAGCAACCAAAGAAAGTTTACATAAATCTAGGAGAAGCATGTGCCCATGGGCAAGTTGACCCTGTTGTTCATTTAATTTAAATTCCAAAGTTTTCGGGCTATTGGCACTTGGTAATTGGAGCAAATTTTAAAATCTAAAACAACAAAAATTTTTACCATTAACATCTAGCAACACTAAATAATTAAAATATAAAAATATTAAAATTCCTAGCCGCCAAGAGGAAGCTAAAAGAAAACTGGAAATACACCAGAGCCAACAGGTTGCACCTTCATTACACCACTGATCTATAATTATGGTTGATTTATTTTAAGCAGTTTGATAAACCTTCATCAAAGTTGCTAAAAGTTAATTACGTGGTTCTCAGGAGAGCATGCATTGGTTTTTTTCTTAGCGCATGAAACGTTTTTTTATGACCTACCGAGCACGCATCAGCGCTTTCACTAAACACTTCATGCAGCTGATGACCACATCAACTCTTTGCACCATTCACGTGATCACCTCGAAACTAATATAAGGGCCGTTCAGGGGCATGTCACAACTAAATACTTGGATCTAAAAAAATAAACTTTTATGTGCAACCTCTGCACGCTTATCCTGACATTAAAACATAGATATTGTACTCCACAACAAAATGTACGCTACTGATTTTGTTTCGTTTAGTGAAAAAAAAAAAAAAAAAGGCCATCGCCAGCATTGAAAAATCACGAACAAAAAGTTAAAAAAAAAAAGGTTTTTTCGCCCCAGTCCGATCCTATACAGATACCGATACACCGATACCGATTTTTAAAAAACGTCGGCGGGTCAGAAAGTCAAACTCATATTTCATCATTCTTAAATTGTATGCAAGAAAACGTAAATTTCAATTTTTTTTTATCAGTGGTGCCAGATCCGGAGGTGTATGTATACCTTCGACGATAAGACACTGCAGATAGGCCTATTCGCAAGAAGTCACCCTGAATTTGACAATGCGCGTGCGTTGAATTCACTAAGCGGCTGTGCAGATGACTTCATGGGATACAAGCGATGCTATGCTATGCAGGAAATGCAGGAAATACTATGCTATGCAGGAAAGGTTTCTCTCAAGCTTGGCTGAGTAGCTCTCGCGCACGGAAGTTGGTCGTATCTGCTAAAATATCGGTAAATAAATACCGATACAGATCCAAGACCGATACACTAAAAATAGTCGATAATGTATGTAAATCCGATACCGATTTTAATATCTGTCTATCCCTCGGAACACTCCTGATAACCACTTTATTAATTTTTAGCGACCTTAAAATAAATCAACTGTAATTATGTTGACTTACAGTTATAGTGCTATTTATAGTGCTAGCCATGGGAGTGGATATGTAACTTACATACTTCAATGAGCGAATTTGTGTTGCTAGGTGTTAGTGGTAAGCATTTTTGTTTTGTTTATTTTAGGTTTTCAAACGTACTCCAGTGACCAAGGTACCAAAAGCACCGAAAATTTAGAAATTAGATTACATGAACAATGAGTTCAACTGGCCCATCAGTTCATACTTCTCCAGTTCCACACCCCCATTCGATATTGGATTACATAAATCTGTCTCATAATTTAACGAAGACTCATGGCTAATATCTCCGTACACAAGTAAGAAGTCTTTCATGAATAAAACTAATGCAATACCACAAATATCAAAATTTTAGGCCAAGAATTCATCACCTTGCAGCATTCTCATATAGTTTCATGTCTTAAATTAGCATCAATCTTTATTCTTATTTGTTTTGTGATATAATGAATTGACGTATAGCTTGTATGAATGAATTATGAATTTATGATTAAAGTCATAGGCCTTTGGCATGACGCTGTGATAATAATTATGAAGGTATGAAATAAATTATGTTCTTAAAAAAGCACTCCAATATCACTCACAGTACACAGTTTATCCATTATTTAGAAATGATGCACCTTTGGATGGGCGATCGTCAGGTAGCACATTATAAAAATACCTCATTTTAAAAACACTGTACAAAATTGCAGAAGTAAAAGTCTACGCAGCACTCCTATTAAACTCTGAGAATTCGTACTCCTGCTGGGTGTAAATCTCATTAGTTGCACTGCGCTCTTTAGTACACTGTCTTAAACTGTACTGATCATGACACTGATATTCACACAACACTTTCTTGGTGAGGTATGGGGGGTTGTGCAACAGGAGTCTGTGTGACAGGTGCTGGAATAAACTCCATGGGCTCTGTCTGGACCTCCGTGTCCACATACATCACCATTTCTCGACTCCCAGTGGTCATGCTAACTTCACTGTTGTAAAAGCTATCACGGTGGTGGTCACGGGACATGCGAGAGCTGGCACCACTGCCACGGAACACTGTACGCATTTCCCACTGTTTGAAATCTTTGTAGGTTGGATGACTAGGATGCTGGGAACGAAGGGGGTCTTCACTACTAGTACGCCGCATGCGGCCCTTTCCCCCAAGAGTGGATTGTGACTGTACACGTGATTCCAGTGGCTCGTAACCGTGATGAGATGTAAGACTGAAGGATGAGCCCTTTAGCCTCGCAAGGAGTGACCGAGAACGGTGACGATGGCGAGGAGTCACGCCGTTACTTGAATTACTGGTGTTACAGTGCAGATCATTCAAGGATTGACTAAACGTAAAATCATGTTCCTCTTCTGAACCAGGAAAGTTGCGGATAAGGATGCCACCTTCTTTGTTGCTCTCATCGTCAGTTGTAGGCATTTCCAAAAAGATGGCCGAATCTGGGGTTATGTCTTGTGATTGTTGGCCATTATTTGGTGCCATCATCGCAGGACTTGAAGGCAAGTTTAGATTCGGGGGTGCAGCAGGTCTCACACCAACAACACGATCACTTTGAACACCCACCTCTTTACAAGGTGTGCTGTTGGCACTGCGGCGGCGACATAGTTCTTGTGTTTTAGTCATTGCAGGTGGATTAAGGTAAAAATGAACGTCAAAGCTAGCTCCGGCACTTTCTGAGCTGCATGCACTTCCATGTCGATGCAAACACATATGCCGAGCATTTCCTGTACCTACGTGATCTGGCGAAGACATGTCTGTATCTATGCTTCCTCCACTGACACGATACGTGTGGTAGTCTTTTAACACTCCCTGCAATATGGGAGTGCAATTACCTGCGGGTTTGATAGATCCATCAACACTCCTTACATTTCCAACAATATCTTTTCTACCAACATATGTACCCTCATCAGTTATCACTGTGTGCTCGAGATCACCATTTGCACGAAATCGAATAAATCCATTATCACTCAGTAGCATAGAAGCAGGTGGTCTAGCACTGCGGGCATTGTGAAAGTCAGAAAGAGTAGCTAAGGTGGCTCTCGTGAACTGCGGCCTATTTCCCAAAGACCGAAATTCAGATTTGTTTATCAGTGAAGAAGACGAGTGGGCACATCCTACAGGGGCACTCGATAATGTGGACACATTGTTGAGGTCTGGTCGACCTGGAGTAAAGGAAAGTCCCAATCCCTGTACAGTCGCTAACTGGCCATTCCCAGGATACACATCATTGTTTGCCACAGCAGAATTGGCCGATTCCCATCGTTCAAAAGTAAAATTAGTCCTTGCAACAGCAGCGTTACTGGCACAGTAGGTTGGGTATATGTCATCAGTAGATAATGAGCTGGTCATGCACGTACAACAGCTTAAGACTGATCCTAGAGAGCAGCATGACTCCTGGCTCGCCAGAAGATCATTGTGGTGCAGCGGCTGTGTTGCAACGTAGGTTAATGCGGTAGCGACAAGAAATTCAAGACACCTGTTTACTGACTGGTAAATCCACCATCCCCAAGGCAACGGAAAGTGGATACCGCATATTCTATACACACCTAAAAGCCCAAGCAACTGGACAAAACAATGGACAAAACCTAAGCATGCAGCTACAAGCACAACTCTAACAGCGAGCGCCAACGATGGATTAGGTATTCGAGGAGGCAGAGGAGCCCCTTCTATGTGAAGTTTTGTAAACGTAAAGCGGATAATTTCGCCTTGCTTTCGTAGCGCAGCCACATACAGAAGACGGAACGCCCAGAAGTAGGTAACAGTCAAGCAAAAAAGCCAGCCAACACTGAAAGCATGCACAAGGACAATAAGAAATTTCAGTCGAACACCAATCTCACCGGCCAGTACATCCGCCATGACCGTAATGCAACAGTGAAACATAATAACACTCGCTAAAGCAGGAGGGCGTTGCATGCTGCCAGGAAGAACTGACACTTTAGTAGCTTGAAGCAATGCTAAAAACAGTACTGCAAAAGCTGACGTCAAGCATGCAAACCCAATGTCAAACAAGAAAAATGCTAAGGAAGTCGGCAAAATTCCAACCAAGTTATACGCATCCTCAAAATAACTTCCTGCTCGCGCCATGCCTAAAACCAGTAAAATTATATTGAGGGCAAAAAAGTAACCACGGCCTGGCAGTTTTTGAAAGCAGTGAAGGCGAAGGCAACAAATAAAATTAATAGCCGCAACAAATGAAAACAAAACTCCAGTAGCGTAAACGTGGAACTCCCAAGCCCAACCCCAACTAACTTTTGCTTCCTCCCACTCGGGTAACTTACGAAACGGAAGAAGCGTATCGATGGCATCGGAAGCTGCAGTTGTTAAATTTGTATCATAAATGATGTTACTTTTATCCACAGTGGTAGGTGGCACAACACTTGCAAACACTTTTGAGGTTGTGTCAACACTTACTGGCTTGACAACTTGAGTTGGTGGTTTACCGTTAGTGTCGTGTGTCACAGTTACACCAGTTTTGTTGGTGAACTGGCTTGTGGTATTCTTTGGAGTTGGTTTCGTTGAAGGAATATATTTATCGGTAGTTATAATTTTACCACCTATAGGGCGATGACTAACTGTGGGGCGTCTGTCGTACACTTTTGCTTTGGGTGTGGTGCTACTTTGTGCAGTGTTGTTATCAGGTACTGTATTCACAGAAATAGTTGGTGTAGTTTTAACGTAAAAGTCACTGGTTGGATTTTGCGTAGTTGGAATGAAATGTTTAGTCGTTGTAGAAATTTCTGCACGAGTTTCTGTGGTATTTTGTGTTTCTATTATTTTCGTATTTGTTTCTGTAGTTGTCGGCAGAAGACCACTGTGAATTAACTGAAGTGTTGGTTGTGTGGTGGAAAGAGGAATAGTTGCACTGATATCAGTCACTGAACTTTTCGTAGTTACAGGGATCACTGGTAAGGCTGTGGTCACTGGTGAGGTTAGCGAATTCAATGGTGTGTTGCCAACATTTTTTTCATTGTCTTTGGCAACTGCGTGAACTGAAGAATCACTTACACTTTTATCCGAACTGGTTTGGCTTACGGAGTTGTGTTCACCCCTGAACCTGCTGCCAATGCTTTTGTTGATGTTAATATCTTGTGGAGGGTAGCCAATTACTACAGATGCAGGAGTATCCGTTTGAACAGCTGCATCAGGTGTGGAAGATGAACTGATCACTGTTTGAATGGTGGGCAGTATCGCCGAATTTGTGGTAAACTGACTAGTAGACGTCTCATTCTGATTCTCACTGTTGATACCGGCAACGGATAACACCACTCCGGAGACCAGAATGACGCACCATGGAAGCCAGCGATGAAATTTGAACACCATAATGTATCGGATTGTTATTCTCGGCCACGAAATTACTCACATGTCCTTTAAGAACAGCAGTACTCAACTTGCTATCCAATAGTTTTGTACGTTCTCATCGCAATCATTTTCAGATGCAAAACTGACCGCTTGACAGTCGTCCAGTAAAGTTTCTGTATGGCAAATAACAATGACTAACTCGCTGCAAAAATCAATCCAGAACAGACAATTGCAAATAATAACGCACTGTTAGTCTTTCGACAACACCAAACTTACGTTATTTGAATATTCCTAGTAGAACCGTCCGTGGCAAATTAAAGACGTACCGTAACAAGTTTTCTTTTAAAATCGGTCAATAACTTTATGCGTTTAGTGGCAGTCTATGGATACTTGATCAACGAAAAACTTTTGTGTGGAAAATCACTGATCACGCAAAAACACTCTTTTCACAATCATCTTTAGTTGTTTCTGGCTGTAGACATCAATGACGAACTTATCACGAGAAAAAAAAACGGTAATTGTTCCAATATTCTTTTCAGGAAATTATCTGCGACATCGAAACCAACACGCTTGGCTCCAGTGGAAGGTCGCACCGTAAATTTCCGCGTGTAAACTTTAGTGACACGTTGTCAGCTTCATGAAGCACGTTCCGACCGTTCCCCTGAAACGGTGTATGGATTGCAGTTTTAGAACTCCACTCAGCTATCCTCCTCTTCAATGTGTCATTCGATGGGGGGAAAAGATTAAAAGGAGAAAGAGCACTCACTGCCTCGCTACGTTGGTCATGCCACGTGAGTTGATAGACTCCCCTACTGTGGCCAACCATCCCTGGCATCCGACGCCGGACGGGAATGTCGGGCAGCGGCAGCAAATTCCGAACGGAGCACGGCGGCAACAGCGTCCTCCAGTGGTTGTCATGGTTACTCGTCCTCCAGCTGCTGTCAGTCGCGAGTTGGGAGGTGTAGCTGACACGCCACCACGCGTTCCGCCATCCATTCAAAAGTAGCGCACGAGCCGCACCAGAACCTTTGCCATCGCCGAGGTAGCAGGGTGGTGGATGGATGGAGGGTTGCTTAGCGACTGTTGCCAGGGGTTACACGCTGAGAATTCCCGCCATATGGATCGCCGTAGTTTTCAGGAATGTAATTGTGGCGTTGGCATCGCCGCTTGGGGGTTTCTTGCGCCCGTGTGCAGGTAGGGAATGGGTAACCTGCTTGTGGGATGAGTCAGTCAGTGTTGGGTGCTGGAGTAACCTCCTCTCCGCCAATCCGGTTCCGGCTGCGGGGGACACGTGATCTTGGAAATCTGCGGAGAAACAACAAACGGGAAAGATTTGATGAGAGCATGTCGTTGCTTTTGTTGTAATGAATTATGTAATCAAATACCGACATCTCATAAAGAATAGATATAATGTTAATGCAGTAATAATAATAATGATATTCTTGGCGGAAATCCAAGAGTTTCTGTCTGAAATTTAATGAGAAAATCCCCCCAACGGAACTGAATAGAAAGGTTGTTGGTTCAGGTTACACGTAGGACTTTGTTCCAATAAAAGCTCACTGCAGTAATTTAACCACAAATTTGTTGTTTGCGTTTACATGCCATTTATGTATTATATCCGGGGCATGTAATATTCAAAGGTCATAGGCACATCCAGGAAATGGCAAAATAAAAGAGTGGCCTTTTCTCCACTCACTTTACCACAAAATACAGCAAACCAAAGAAAACACAAAATTTATCAGTCAACAAATAACACATACATAACAAATGACAAAATGACAAAGTCAACAGTAAGAAACATAAAACTAAAAAAAAATATACATTATACATATAAATAAACAACACTCGATAAACAACAAAAAAGCCGTGAAGGCTTGTAATGTTGATCTGGAGAACATGAAACGTTTCTGAGGAACAACAAGTGATAAACAGTATTAAAGCTCTGACTCGGCAGAAGACGGGAATGACCAACTCGGTAAACTGTTGCAGTACTACAGAATAAGTAATAGTTATTGGTTAAAAACTATTGGTTATCGATTTTTAAACCACGGCTGCGATGATTTGGCCGCGGTTTCGCCCCCTCGACGTATTTGCATGTCGAGCGGCCAAATCATCGCAGCCGTGGTTTAAAAATCGATAACCAATAGTTCTTAATAAATAATATATTTATATCACGGTTGGGACGTCAAGCTAACTCGTATTTAATTAAAACGTGTTTGTGTTTTGTGAAAATTTCTCAAAGACTGAAGGTCATTCCATATTAGTTTACCGAGGGTGGAGTGGTTGGTAGACCGATGAGTCGTTTGCGTCCGTTTGTGGGGGAGTGGGCAGGAAGGATACGCAGCGTCGTTTCGCCGTATTTCACGCTAGCCAGGTCGCTTGTGTTTTCGAAGCTTTTCGGAGTGATAGAACTTCGATAAAAGGCTGCAGGGATAGAATGACATTCTGGGAAGGTATGTAATGCATTTTGAGCGTTTGTAGTTTGATAATTGTTTAAAAACTACTGTAATAGGGTATCGATATGAATGAAGGTCATTGCATTTTAGTTTGTGGAGGGAGGGAGGGGGGGGGGAGGAGTTAACGCAGCGTGAATGGCTTAGATATTGGCCAGACGTATAAGAGTTTGTAGGGATGGGATTTCATTCCTTTTAAGCAATTAAGTTTTGTGCGTTTTTATTGCGTTACGTTTTTTTTTCACGATGTATTTGGTTGTTGGTGTGTGCGGTTCCCGGTCGCGTGATCCGGAAGTGTCAAAAGTGTGGGTTATCGGCAAAAGCGTGAGGTAACTTGATAACCCACACTTTTTGCGATGACGCACACTTCCGGTGTTGGTTAACGGGAATTAACCAACGGAAATTCAGCATGACGTTGAGTTAGCGTGACGTCACAGCCGTGGTATAACTGCATTTACCGCACAGTCCCTAAATTCACAATGTTAAAAACGATCAGCGATATATCCCGTATCACCACACTTTGCTGTGCATGATATTCATATCGCCACACGAAATTGTGGTGATATGGGATATATGGCTAAACTGAAGTGTGATGATATGGATGTCTTGCGCAGTAAAGTGGGGTGATGTCACATGACATGAATGTGAAGTGAAAGATGTAATTTTTACACGATGAAGTTTCCGTGATGTGTAACACTATAACAAACATCAGTCCATTGAATTAAAAAAAGGGCGTTTCTCCTACACCTTTTTTGAAATAAAATCCCATCCTCAAGACACAAAACTCCCCGCTGCTCAAATGGAATCGGCCGTAAACTTGACTGCATCATTACAAAATGAAGCAAACGTGACGACATAACGTTTGCATAAACACACAGCTATAAGGGCAAACATTTCATTTACCCCAAAATTTTATTTTTTATTTCTAAAGTTAGGGACCGTGCGATAAATTAGTTGTACCACCCGGGGTGAACTGTATCGAATTTATGAGCCAATGGGCGATATCTCTTACATGGCCAATCCTCGCGAACTACGTCTCGATGGCGTCTCGGCCTTCGGCCTCGACGTCATCGTCACGTATTTCTCGCGGATTGGCTATGTGCGGGATATCGCCTATCGGGTGATAAATCCAATACAGTTCGCCAGGGGTGGTATAACTATTATTTACCCTATAAGGAATTCTTAATAATATTGGTTATTCGCGTCAAGATAGCTGAGTCGACACGTTGGGTACTGTGTAGCTCTAAGGAGAGACTGGTTCTAATCTTGGCACCAGTCGAAGTTTGATTTTCAATATACCATAAATCGCCTATTAAACGCCCATGAGCTGTTAAAATTCATTCGTTAAAAGAAAAGGGAGTGGGCTGTAGCAGAGTTATAATTCTCATCTTACTTCTGTCCATGAAGGGTGTTTCGGCATTTATGCGGTTATTCACGTACGTGATCTGGGATGGGTCTATAGCATTAACACAATGCCTTTATTCTCATTTGTTCAGCAACTGAGTTTATCATTTTACTAGTTTATTTAGTTTGCTTTGTGTATGAAGCTTTTAGTTAATTTTGGTTAGGCGCAGAAACAGCACGACGAACAGGAACAACATTGATTTGCTTGAATGTCTGAAGCTTTTAGTCGATTTCTAACAGAAAAATTATGATCTAAAATGCATTTAAGTCTGAAATCGTGAAATAATCTAGTTACTACCTCCACCGGGGGGGGGGGGGCTATAACTAGTTAATTGTTAATTTCACGATTTCTGACATAAAGCATTGGTGGGGCGGGGGGAGCCGTAGCTTTGCCAGGGATGTAACAGGCGATTTACGGTACTGGATACAATCGAGATACTAGCGTGATCCGCCAAAGGTTAGATTATATTGATTTACGTGGAATGAAAACGCCTAAGGGCTCCCGCGCACTGAGCGGCCAAGTCGCAGCGGCCAAAAAACACGGCGACGTGCCGCGCGGCCACGTCCGTTTTTCATTGATAATTCTCGACCACGTGGTGAAAAATGAACACGGAGCAAGCATGGTCGCCCTGCGGTCGTCTGCACGCCGCTCGGCATCCCAGTGGCCGCGGTGACTGTCTGGCCGCCGCGGCCAAGTGCATGTTGCTACATCTACCGTAAGCATTCTCGTTGGCCGCAGCCTTTGTTTTGTTCTCAACTAGAACATGTGGAAATTTTAAGTTTGTTTTCTGTTTTGAAGGTAGACAATTGTGGCAAGGTTAGGTTAGCCGGGACAGTATTGTGAACATTGCGTGGGCAGAAACCAGGGTTGCCGCCAGCTTTGAAACTGATCCAGTAACTCCCGGCCTTAGGTCGCAAGAGATTCCAATTCACGAAATGTCATGAAAAAAATATCTGCTAGGTCTGCCAATTATCCCAATTTAGAGTCCCTTAAACTGAAAGGAACACATTGTGTGCAGATGACCGGGGAAAGGGGAAAAGAGCCTAATTTGTGAAGTCGTCAAATCTGGCAAGGTGAGCAAACATTTCCGTTAAAAAATAGTAAAATTCTTGCCGAAAAAATTTTCAGAGACACATGCATTTTCTTGTCATTTAATTCCTACTCCGCATATTTGGAATTACGCCCACTGTTTTCTTCATTCCTATACAGCAATAATCGTTCAGCCTAGTAACCAGAACCAAAAATGCTTCTTTTGCATTTGTGTCCCAAAAGCTTTAATTAGAAGGTTTCCCAAAGGTCCTAGTAAAAGGTCGTCATAAAGACAATCTGGGGGTAAAGGTCTAGAAAGGCCTACATTTAAATAAATGGTTTGTGATAAATTATTTCAACCTCTTTTTAACGAAGGCCTGAGAACACCTAAATGTGTTCTCCTTAAAAATGTGGGCTGTTTGGAATAATATTGCATGCATTTGCATACTGGATTATTTTTTCATAACGTGGGATGGGTCACGACGGCGGGTCACATTTTGTTCTATATCGGGTGGGTCAAGTGGGTCGTGCGTGGGTGTCGTGGGTCTAAAAAAGTGACCCACTTCCATCTCTGACCAGAACTGACTTAGTTATCTTGTACTAAGATTTCGACTAGCTAAATTAAATCAACAAGCAATCGGAACTTCGCAAAACTTAACCGTTCACTCAAAAGCCAAACCCTCCCCCTCCTTCCCATCATCGCCTTAATATTACCCACCTCTCACACACGTCACATTTAAAAATTATTATTGACCCCCTGTCTGATAACTTCAGCCGACGTCGTTAAGTATCTGCCATCTTTTGTCATATCACGTACGTCCTCGGGTATATTTCTCCCTCCATCCCCCCTACTCCCCTTGCTCAACACCTTCTTATAATTTTGACCCATCTGCACCCGACAACATTAGCGTTACATGCGGTTGCTCCAAAACTGGACACCTTATTTAGGCGTGTAGCCTTGGTATTTGGGGTGAGCCTGTGGCTTAACCCTTCCAGCAGGTACTCGTCAAAGATGAGTTACTTGTGTCGATGTAACTTTAAAGTAGCTTTGAAAAGGTCAAGCCACGCCTCAAAAACCGATCCTAATTAAAAGAGAGCAGCTCGTGATGAAGGACGATAGGAGGGGAGGGTCTGGAAGGTAATGAAATTGAAGACACGTTAGTAGATGAGCCGAAGAAGACACACCGTATAGCCGCTTGTAATGTCTTAAATTTTTTATTCAAGACAACCTTCCCTAAAACGTATTAGTTCAAACAAGTGCACAAAGGATCACGGACCTCCATGGTTGGTGAAACAGACTGAAATTGAAATTTAATCCATTATTTTTTTCCTTTTAAATAAATTTCTCGGTGTCTAACACCAACCAAAGCAAACTATATTCTAAGTCAGGATTGTAAGCCACGAAACTTTGCATGGTCTGAAGGTTGGGCCCACTGAGGCATCAATCATTGGTGCAGTTTTTCAAGGTAATCGACTTGCTTCGTACTACCTCAGCGTGAATTAGGTGAAAATTGTACAGAATAAAACAAAAGCCATGCAAAAGAACAGAATGCAATTTAGCTATCGTAAATGCGCAATTAATAGCTGGGGCGCTTAATTTTCGATAATTTACGCTTCGTCAAAAAAATAATTTTCCACACAGAACATGTGTATTGACAGTCAAATACGGTGAAGATGCACCGTGAACCTAAAAAAGTTGCTCGTGGTTTATTTGTTGATTTGGTCTGTTCTAAGTGAGGGACATGCTCTTTCACTCTTCCTGTCTCGGAATTCCTACCTGACCATAACCCCGCTGCAATTCAAGACCCGATTGCGTGTTATTTTTTGATTATTATTTTTTTATATTTTATTTGCTTTGTCCGGTTGATGCCAGAACCTTTCCCGGAGACAAGGTGATCAGCGCGTCTGAGACTGCAGTATCAAGAAGGTGCAGGGTTCAAGTGAGTCTCGAACGGAGCAGACGTCGTTTCTTCCTTTATGAAATCTGTAGAAGTGCAATATCAAATCATAACTACAGTCGGCTATTATTGACGTTATTGCCATTTTTGTCTTATTATTTTTAGTACCTTAAGGACCTTTACTAACGCCGTGGGAGTTTTTTTTGTTTGTTTTTGTTTGTTTATCGTTCCAAGTGTACGTAGGTCGGAGACGTGATTCCATACCGGCCTTGAAGCCGGTACACTCTCCCAATCGGCTGTAATTTGCTCGCTATGCTCGGTTTCCATGGACTCTTTACAAAGCTTGCTTTTCGTCACTGGAAACTGGAATTACTGTTATTTTCTTTCTTGTGTGAGTCCTTCCTAGAGTGGTCGACAAAGGATTAACACCGACACGACATAAATCAGTCAGAACTCATGATTTTCAAGAGGCTTTTATTATTTTAAATAGTGACGAGTTCTTTTCTATCTTGATTCACACAAACTGATTCACACAAATATGATAAATTACGCGTTGAAACGGCGGCGCCAGCAAACAATCAATCAATACGCAACGCCAACATATAACAATAGCTTAAATCAATGTATTGCTCCGTGATTTACTGCTCAAAACTCAGCGACTTTATTCGTGTTTTGTAGCGCCCTATCGCTCGGCATTATTCAGCTTCAATTAATGTGTCGTAGATGGCGCCACCAAACTCTCTCGTCGTCGAAACACCTGTGAGTACACCTGGAAATTCTCATACCTCGATTAATTGATCCCGTATTGGGAGTGAGGAGGGAACGGCGGCTACATCAAAGGAAACGCGCAAAGGTAAAATTGAAGAGAGTAGACCGACGATTGAGTGGGTGGGGAATGAGTCGGGGCGGGGGAGGGGGGGGGGGGGTAGTATCGTAAGTGACATCACTGCGGCAAATGTTACCTTTAAGTGCATCCCCACAGTGGTTATACCTTGGGAATATGTACATCGACATTGCGTGTTGATGTTCAGGATGAGGTGTGCAGGGAAAGACACAACATAATTTTTCTTCCCCTGTGCTCAATCGTATCCATGAACATTTACAAATCTACTTTTTTTTCTCTTTGAATTAACACGAGATTGTAACCGACTAGTGGAAGCCCATGAACGGGTGGTGTTGAATGCACGCTTTGCAACACTGGTCAGGTATGGTAGCCTCATGTGCATGTTCACGTTCGACCGGATTAAGTTTCTTCAAATTGTTGCGCACACTGGCTAGCAAACGCTGATTTTCGTTCGCTCACTCGATCAGCGCACCCCACCGGCTAATGAACCCCACTTTTTAATGATGTCTTCCATTATATTCTTCCGTGTTCATGTTAATGCAGACGGAAATATCAGCGCATCATGTGTCTCAAATAGCCCTCCCTCCCCCTTTCCCCCACGGCCAATGATCCCCACTCTCTAATGATCATTTCTCTTATATTCTACCAGAATATGTTCTACCAGTTTATGTTCTTGCTGCCGGAAATAAATAAGGCTGTTGGCGGAAATCACACCTCACCACGGCTCCCCACTTATTACTTTTTTTTCCCGTGTAAACCAGTCGCGTTTACACGGAAACGCGACTCTGGTCGTTAATTAGGAATACACAGTATGGACTTTACTATTACAAGCATGACGCCAAGATTTAGTAATAGGATACTTGAGGCAGACTTAGTTACCCGGGGATAATTTCAGTCTGCAAGAATAGGATAAGTCACACGAAGTCATGAGTGCGATAGCACGAGTGATGGGGCCGTAAATTTGCCTTGTTCAAAAAAGGCTGAAATTATCCTAGGTAATTGGGTCTGCCTCAGCGCACTAGTACTGCATAAGGCGGTTTACATCAAGTCTACCAATCGACTTATTCAATTTTTTTTGTATTGCCAATTATATTGAAATTACGAATTTTTGCGTACGAGTGACGTAACAGAACGGAAACTGATGGTCCTTAAACGGTACGTGTTAATGAGCGAGGGTCAACAACACCGCCTCCCCCCCCCCCCCAAAAAAAAAAAACCTAAGCAACGAATGGAGAAGCTCAGGAAAGACGTATTTCTATTCAGTCCTCCTTGTGAATTTCGTGCTCAGGTAAGCCCTATTTTTTAAGTGTTTAGATGGAGTTAATTAATTTTAGGGGTGCAAAACGCGCTACAAGATTTGGTAGTAATTTTAGGTATATAGTTATATCAAATTTCTTAGGTTTATACGATAGACAAAATACATCGATCGCGGCATTACTATATAGTCGGAGGTATAATAGAATTTACATCAGCGTTTCGTGCTGGTTGAAACTTATTTGTTTTATTTCGCGATTCTAAGCCTTTGTGAATGTTCCACACGTTAGTGTTTTCCTGTCTCAATATATACGATCTGACATAAATGGTTGGGAAACAAGAAAAGAAAAGAAAAAAAGAAAAACGAAAAAGAATGAAACGAAACAGCAGTAAAGCTTCAAATGAAATTTTGTTGCCCGGACATTTGGGAGGAGATGAACGCCTGAATTTGTCGCCAGGGTGAGACCAAAGGTTGATCGATTTACGACTTTACGAAATTGGTGCGTCGCTTCGACTTTTATTTATCTCTTTTTGAAAAGAATAAGGAAAAGGAGAAAGAAGAAAGGCGGAAACCAACGGAAGAAAAGCTTTCATAAACGAAACATCCCCAGCCCGATGGAACTGCTGAGCAAAGTGCAGTTTTACGACGCGTAAAGTAGATTTACCGTAAAGCTTGCAATAAAAGTTGAATTGGAGGAAAAAGACTGGTTAGCCAATGTATATGCGACTGTTATACCCCGTTTTGGAAGTTGTGCGCTTCGTGCGCCAGGAATTCGAAGCCAATATTAGTCCGTAAACAGAGGGGAAAATAAGTAAAACGAAAAGATAAAGCAAAAAGTCGATGTGCAATCTGCAAAGTATATTCACAACTGGGTTTGTACACATAGTGCTTATAAGCTTGATGCTTTTAAGCACAACTACCGCAGTACGAAACAAACTAATGCAATTGGAAATGGTAAGCCCTGGAAACGGTTCCTGGTGCCATCGGCATAAGCTTTTGTAATATAGTTACATGTAATGTTGGGTTATCTGGATTGCGATTACGGATAGTCCTGGCATTTAATCTTGAACGTTTCAGTGTTGTGCAGGAAGTATGCAAAAAATTCGAGATGTAGGGCTAACTGTCAAAGGACTAGGAACGAGAAAAAGCTAAAAAACCGAAAGCTAAAACAACTGACTTGCCCAGAAAAAAAAACAATCGATAATAAGGAGAAAAAAACTAAACACAAGGAATGTAGTTTACAGGATTCCTTTCTCTCAACCCACATGCACTTATACTTACGCGGGACTTTTGCGAACAAACAGCAACGCTTCAGAATTAACTTATAGATATTAGTCATTTTATCACATCAACCCTATATTCCATAACCAATTACGCCAGAAAACGAATACTTTAGAGAATACACGAGCCACCCTCTTGGAATCTCACAGTATAAAATAACCCCCTCTCCCCTCCCCAATCCATCCTATTACCCAGTTCGCACTAAAATATAAAACAAAATGAGATTCGACAGCTACTCACTTCGAACTTCCACTCGTAAGGTTGAGGTTTGCTTATACTTATTGTTAACCCTCTCTGCTAGGGAAGCTTAGCTTTTAGCGTTTAGTTTATGCATGTTTTTGAACATTTTGTTGTTGTACCGCCATGTTGTGCTGTATTTTTCGACATACTTTTATTCTAAATTTCTTTACATTAGATATGAGGTGCAGAAATTCCAAAACGTTGTGTGTGACCGCATATTAATCCGAACTGTATAGGCTTAAAAATCATTTACTATACCTTTAGTGCTTTTATTTACTAACTGGCATGGCAGCTTTCCTAGAAAAGGTGCCCCAAAACGTTATTTACAGTATGAACGTTTATTCAGGTGCCGTTTGCTATTTATTAAAAGGGTACTTATGTAGAATAATAAAAAAGCAGTTGAGGCTCCAAACTAATAAAAGGACACTGTCCACGGTTTTCTAACAAACAACTTATACAGTTTTGAAGTACGATTTCGTCTCTTTGCATGGGAAGTTAAAACGAAAATGCTCCAAACCATCTTGATGAACACGCTGCAAACCACAAGGTTCTGTATCGAACGGTTCCAATGTTATTCCTATGTAGCCAAATGTAGCGGAGTCACGCTTCTTCAACTACTAGCTGGTTCCGGCACTTGCTTGCTGTTGTGACCATACTTGATTTTGCAATCGGAGGTATAAATGCCGTATTAGGTGGTAATGCCATTGTTATAAGTGTAGATAACAATTCCAACAGAGCGCTTGGAATTTAGTCTACTAGGCTCTAGTAAGTATATCCAATCCAATTACAACACCACACTTATTCTCTACTAATGCAACAACATTGTTTTAATGCATTGTTAATGCATTCGGAGAACAACTACGTGAGCAGTAACTGCAAACAGTGATAATAAGTGTCTTGCATTATATTTTATTGATGCATGGCATTGTAGTTCACATGACTTAAAACGTTAAAGACCGGTTGCCTCCAAATTAGCATTGCAGCATCTAGGTCTATCGAGTTCTCTCTGGCAGGAAGCAAAGGAACGCACAAAGCAAACCTGCCTGCGTCCCCGGTTCACGGCTTAAACCCTTCAGGACGTGAAAACAACAAGAGCGTCAGTGCGCGAGGAGATGAACGAGTAATTATGGTCTAATCTTTGCAATAAAGACCCGATCTACGAATTAGGTCTAGGCTACCCCACGCTCGTTCAAACCGCTCTCGTGCGTTGCTCATCTCTAATCTCTGCCTGGCAGCCGCCGTTGAGCCACTCATAATCGCCGACTTGATCCATTTGGACACGTCATCAATTCTAGGGGGAATCGCTACAAATTATGACGTCATCCGCCATTTGTGTAGTAGGCGGTCTTGGCTGTCCGACAGATTTGTCGCTTCACTGACTCGGTCCATTTGGAACGCCACAACCCAAATTTCTATTCCCTATACCCCCCAACTCCCCGCTAACCGCACTGAATTATGGGTTCCCCTTTCTGGCCGTGTCATCTGGCACGTTCGGGCTGGGGAATCCATTTTGCTGCGTCGGATATCATCCATCTGCCAAAGTGACGTAATCCATCAAGACACGTCATTTTTTTTTTTTTTTGTTCTTTTTTGTTGGGAGTCCGAGGAACTTCCGAAACTTCTAGACAACCTGATGTATGCGACGCACAGCGTGAAGGAACGTGATTGTAAGACCCGTTCATTTCGGCAGCCAAAACGCACAAAATACGCTGAAAGAATGGTTTTTTCGCCTGTTGGCTAGATTAAAGACGGGTTGCCAACGAAATGCTAGTCTGCGGCATCTAGCGCCACCGAGTTCTGTCTCGCTTGCAAGCAAAAGGAATGCACAAAGAAATTTCTATTAAAGGGACATAAATCCTTCCGCTATATCGTGCGATCCGTTGAAAACAGCATTGGCAACATTTACGCAGGTTAGAGTTAATGTCGCAAAATCACCTCGCACGTAAGAAAAAAAAAAGAAAATGAATGAGTTGGCAACATTTACATACGTTGTGAACTAATTATCGAAAAACTGAGACATACGGGAAAGCCATCAGTGATGCATGTACCTTTAAAGCGGCACTGTCACCGATTGAAAGTAGGCAGAATGTGGCAACATCTAGCGCTGTTCAGTACTATCTAGCAATTGCTTGCACCAAGCAAAGGAATGCACAACGCCATTTCTTTTAAAGAAACAAACAAGCCACTTGCCCGCTTAATTGTTGAGAGAAAATTTGGTACGTCCTCGTGCACCTGGGAGCAAGCTGCACGGGTTAACAAAATCACTGCCGCTAGTCGGCGCCATGGTAATTTCGTACGGATTTCAAACGGTGGTAGTGCCACTTTAACGCAATAAGCAAGCCACGGGTCTCCACAATTATTGAGTGAAAATTTGGTACTTCCTGCTGCACCTGAGAGCATGCCGTAAATGTTCATGGTATTACTGCCACTAGATGGCGCCACGGTAAATTGCTTTAGTTTCTACCGTGGTGCCGTCTAGTGGCAGTAACTCGTTATTTTTTACAGCTTGCTTTCAGGTGCAAGAAGATGTACCAAACTCTTACTCAATAATTACGAGGCACGTGGCTGGTTTGTTGCGTTGAAAGTTATTTCTTTGTGCATTCCTTTTCTTGCGGCGAAGAAGCGCTAGGGTGAACTGGATAGCGCTAGAAGGCGCTAACTGCTGCAACTTTCGTTTGGTGGGAACCCACCTTTAACCCTATACTGCCCAATGGTAACCGGGTACGGAACGGCAAAAATTAAGTCTCAACGTGCAACGCGAGCTTTGTGAGGGGTCTTCGGGGACCCCGAGCAAAGCGAGCAGCAACAGCCCAGTGGTCAGCAACAGCCCAGTGGTCAGCAACAGCCCAGTGGTCAGCAACAGCCCAGTGGTCAGTCTTCAGACCAAGTGAATGCCGGTTCGAATCCCGCGACTGACCAACCAAAAAAATCATCCAGTTCGGCGTGGGCAAAATGGGTTCAGATGCTAAAAGAGATAAAGTTCGGGTAGCCCATGAGTAATTAAATCCCTGACAATTAAACATTTTGATTATTAAGTTCATTACAAACCCGATACAAACATCTACATTAATAAAAACGAGTTGCAGTGTTGTAAAACGGCCACCCGACCCAGACGGACACCCGTCTAATAAAAAACAGTAACAATACTGCGTTGATGGTCAACAACACCCGGCCACCCGTCTAATAATAACAGTATTCGATTATTGTAAACGCAATGGTTGTTGTCAATAAACTAAAAACTGATAGGGCCTTAGGGCTTCGGGCAGATGACCAGGAGTGGTTAACGCTCGTTAAACCCTTTGATCCCTTTGAAAAACTGATTGTTGCCAATAAACTGAAACGATGGATGAAACAAAGCTTCAGTTCAGGTAAATGCTTCTTAATATTAAACCGCTGGCTAAAGGTGCTGTCGTTGTAGACGATTAAAATCAATGGAATAGTGTTACGAAAACGAACGAAAATCAGCGCTTCTTAGCCGTGTGTGTGCAAAAATAAGTAAACGGGATACACGTTTTCCGCAACAAACACATGAGAGAGCAAGCCGTCCCATTGTTGCAAGCCGTCCCGTGCTTAGCACTTAAAGGCTTCAGCTAGTCATGTATCAGCACCGGTAAAAAAAAAAATTCAGGCAGTTGGTGCCAACACTATATAATATTAAACCACTTTAAAAAAAAAAAAATAGGCTAATTGTTTTATCGCATTAGTTATGAGTCTTCTAAGATACGGAATTGAAACTTGCGGTTTTGTCCCCGACTATCAGAGTAACAGACTCCAGAAGACACAAAATGAACTTGTAAAAATCCTTTTTTTTTTTTTGGGGAAAAAGCAATATCTATAAATCTATCGTAAGCCTGTTTAAGGAAAGTAAAATATTAAATGTCACTAGTTTAAGGGACTATACAATTATCAATGATAATTATTTTAACTACGAGCACATAATAAAGGATAAACTAAAAATAAAATACTTAAGGGAGTTCCAATGATTAAAAATAAGGTAGAGGTGACGATTAGACCGTGATAGTCTTTGCATTCAAGGCCTAGATGAAAGTTGTGATCTCCACCCAAAACCAAAACTGGTATAACAGAAGCCGCCAATTATCCAGAAAAGGTCGGCCTTTGAAAGTAGTGATATCATTCAACCAGGGAAAGACCGCCAAGGTTAACCCTATTAGCCAAGTTAATCGCACTAAATAATACGTTGGACGTTAAATGAAAACTAAATGAAGATTGCTACCGTTAGTAGCAATCTTGTAGTTTTCACTTAACTTTCGAACTATTAGTATGTGCGATTAACTTGGCTAATAGGATTAACCTTGGCGGCATTTCCCTGGTTGAATGATATCACTACTTTTAAAGGCCGACCCTTTTTTTTTTGGATACTTGGCGGTTTCTTTTATACCAGTTTTCGTTTTGGTTAAAATTAACTGCGGCGCCTCATGTGTAAAGACACTACAAACCTACAATTTTTAATAAACGTCCACCTGATTTAAGAAACTTAACCGATTTAGCAAAATAGAGTATTTTATAAGGAAATTGTTAACTGATAATTAATTTGTAAATATACCTATCACTTTACATGTCTGATCATCAGCTGTTTCCCTGCATACCGGTTTCATTGAGAAATACGGTTTTTTTTTAATGTTACATTTATGTAATTGATTGTTTGTCTTGTGTTTTGTTTGTTTGTTTGATTTTTATGACTTTACTGAATTAACGCAGTGT
This sequence comes from Lithobius niger, assembly GCA_023313725.1. NCBI lineage: Eukaryota > Metazoa > Arthropoda > Chilopoda > Lithobiomorpha > Lithobiidae > Lithobius > Lithobius niger. The sequence continues at coordinate 262,098 of JAHWFP010258637.1, read as the reverse complement.
TGTTATCATAACCGTGTGTATAATTAGTTGTATTAATTAGTTGTTTATTATTAGTTAAAGATGGTTATTAATTGTGAATGTACCCATACAAGTACGTTTTTGTAATTCGGATACAAACTGGATATAAATTATTATTGCAAAAAGAAAAAGTGTTCGAAACAATAATAGGGTCTAATGTCTCTGTTGACACTCAAACCTTGCTTTTTCACAGCTTTATTAAACGTATGAATCGCAGTAAATATTTCAGTTCGTAAACGTTATTCATGCAATGCCACATAAAACACTACAATGAAAAAAAAATTAAAGACGGAAAGCAAAGGATCAATAAAGTTAAATAAATGCAGATGCAAACCTATTTACGTTGCCCTTTGGACTTATATGTCAGGCTTCCTGAGCGGGGAATCGAGCCCACTACCTCTGAAACTAAAGGCCGAGAGCCATACTGACACGGCAGTATGGCTCAGCGGAGAGAACTCGGCCTTTGGTTTCAAAGGTCGCGGGTTCGAGTCCCCATTCAGGCAGTCTGACATTTAAGTCCAAAAGGCAACGTAAATAGGTGTGCATCTGTATTTATTTAACACTGGAAAAACATATAATAGCATAACAGGCTCACGGCGGGTCACTATTGGAGGTTTGACGTGCTCTCAGCCGAAGCCATAACATCAGAAGGCGAGAGAGACAATTTTGTTAGGTAATTCCAATTGGAAATTCATAGGATCTTCTGCATGCCACAGTCGCACGAGCAGGGGGCATCACAGGACCCTTCACGTCCTTGCAATTCCAGGGCTGGATGACGTCAGGCTCGAACCAAGGAACCTGTTGCACGTGAAACAGTCGTCAACAATTAGATCACTTCCATGCTCCACTTGCAGGTCAATATCTGTAAGTTTTTTTTTAGTTTTTAGTTTAAGTGATTTTTTAGTTTAACTGCCCGAGTGAGCGAAACAAACGAAATCCTGCTTAACTCGACGATTTGGATTTTGCTCTCTTTGTCCAGCTGTGTGACTTTCTGCGCAGGAGCTGACTCGAAAACACCGGCCCAAAAATGGCGCCCAAAAAGGATTTTTCCGGATTGTAACTACTAAACCGCTCATCAGATTGAAGAGACACCGGTTACGAGTAATATATCGAATTAAGAAACATGCTAGTGTGTCAACCGCCATGATTGAACGACAGCATCAACGTGTCTCCCATGCGCAGTTACTATAGATTTTATCTGGATGAGACGTAAGTAACCGTTGTCACTGAATCTTAGCGGGCAACACACTAACGAGTGCCTGTAAGATAAGCACATGACTGTTTAAAGCCAAGAGCGAGTTGGGCTGTTTTCAGGCTTCTCGGGATCTTTTTTCCAGGACTTCCCCCCCCCCCCCTCCCGGAATGTTCTCCCACCTCAAACCTGCCCCCCCCCCCCTCTTAGGTCGGACATTTTTCCCCCGGACATTTTTCCCTTGTTAATTTTCTCCCCAACAAAAAATAAAATATTAAAAAAGGAAAATCTAATTTTCATTCAAAATTACGTTGTACTTACTTATTTATTTGGCTTTATTTATTTGTACACTCAACTTTCAATTTGCACGCTACAGTTTAAACGTGACGTGCTCTTTTGCTGGTTTAGCGGTAAGGGAAGGTTTAGTGTATCTTAATGTCATTTTATTTTCACAATAGCACCGTCATCTTTTCGTACAATACTAAGAAAATCAGCCTTTCTTCGACAACAACGACGTATGCGCATATATGTATATTTCTGAAAGCCTTTACTCTAACTGGAGTCGATGAAATTGACAAGAACATGGGGCATGCAATATGGAAAAGAACACCGACCGCTACGACAATAATGTCTCCCCCCAACCACTCAAAAATATTGGTAGTCTCGGACTAAATTTGCATGATACTCCCAAGACATTCCCCACAATGCATATCTCGACCTACACGTCAGAAGGAAGAAAGAAAAAAAGGGGGGGGGGGGGGGAAACGTTAGAAGCTTTTATCTTTTGCGCTGCATGACGGGTTGCCTAAGTAAGAAGTTTGAAGTGCTGCTGTGGAAACGACCTGAAAGTGCCCAATTGTACGTATTACTGTTTATACAGAATACGTTTTAAAACGCCCGATTGTCAATTGAAGTCAATAATTGGCGACTAAAGTCAATCGGGGTCGGTGTAAAAGAGATCAAACCTCCAATCAGTTTATGACGCCTCCACAAAGAGAGAATAGTATGAGATTTCCTTCGTTGTGTTTAGATTATCGAGTAATATCTGATACAGGTAAAATTTAAATACCATATGCTTGGAATTAAAGCTAATCGGCTACACACAGCAACATGCCTATTTATTTATTTATTTTTTTTTTTTATTTTGCTGTATTCAGTTAGTCAATTTTCTCCATTCCGTTCCTCAATTTTCTGGAGATAAATTAAAGACGGAAAGCCAAAGGCTCAACAAGAGTTAAATAAATACAGATGCAAACCTATCCACGTAGCCTTTTGGACTTATATGTCAGACTGCCTGAGCGGGGAATCATTCTGGCCGTGTCGGTAAGGCTCAGCGGTGGGACCTCGGCCGTTGGTTTCAAAGGTCGTGGGTTCGATTCCCTACTCAGGCAATCTGACATATAAGTCCAACAGGCAACGTAAATAGGTTTGCATCTGTATTTATTTGATTATTGGTGATAGGATTAGTAGTATTTTACTGTTTTAACGTACTCACTCACCAGTCAGTAACTTACCTGTCGTATTAACAATTAAGAATGGTCAAAGCATTTTAATAAAGGAATAAGGGTTTCAGGTGGACTAAACACTACAATAACATTCTGTTATCTAATACCTTACAGAAAGTTTCTTTATCATTCTTTTCTGTTTTCACACGGTTCATTTAAACTTTATATATCAAATAAGTTCGTTTTTGTTTGCTAATATTTTTTAGCAGCCAACAACAACTAAACTGGATTCGGCTCGGTGTTAAAATGGACCTACCCTGCTGTCAGCTTTCTCGATACCTTACAGGGAGATCAGTATTTCTTCTACTACAGATTTTATATTTTATTAGGTATTTTATTTACACGGCCTATTAGAGTTCGTTTGCGCACGAGAATTTTCAAAAACTAGACCGGCGGAGGCGGAGCGCCTAACAATATGAAAATGTCACAATGCTGCAACGTGTAACAATGGTACAATAAAGAGACGAAGCGCACAAGATGGATTAAAACTCACTCGAACAAGATGCAACGATGCTTGGGCACAGGGAAAGGAACATTGCCGTCGATTCGAGTTAGCATTATCGGCCTTCCAGCTCTAACCAAAGTGAAACGGCCCCGGTGTTCGCTTAAATCTTCAAGATTTAAACCGTAGGGTGCGATGTCTTTAATTTTGAGGCCTTTGGGCCACCAAAACGACTGAATGACTTATTTAGTTTTTCAATGCGGGCTTCGGGTAGCCAGTTGAATTGTTTCCGCGATTGTTTGCTACGATTATGCATCTGCCTGCAACAATGCAAAACCAACTGCCCATCACGATGACACATGCTAAATCTAGAAACACGCTAGTGCGTTGCCATAAAATAATAGACATGAGACGAAGCTTGGGCGGAACATGAACCTAATTATGCGCATTTCTAATGCTCAGTTTTTTCGTAAAAAAAAATTGGGTTGAAGCGAAAAGAGCCAACAAGTTAACTGAACAAAAAACTGCTTCGCCGTTTAGAAAAAAAAAACAATAGAGCTTGTATCCCCATACTCACAGCCGTGAAAGTACACGAATAAAAACGGATTAGAGTTCACTCGAACGCAACGAACTATAATTTGAACTCCAATTCGCAAAACGTAAACCCACAAACACACACAAAATAGACGCCATAAACAGTAAAACGCCACAAAATTGAAAGATAAAAATGCGCACACAAAATGAACACGTAATTACTCAAACGAACTAGAAATAACAACCTCAAACGACCTTAAAACATAAACACAGGCAAAAAACTGCTTTAACTAGGAGTCTGCTTGTTTCACAATAAATGCACTCAAAATACACATATACCCACTCACACGAAACAGACTTTCTTTCTGACATAACCATTGATCAAAAACAGTCCTTGTTCACTGGTATTGGAGTTCAAATTATAGTTCGCTGCGTTCGAGTGAACTCTAATCCGTTTTTATTCGTGTACTTTCACGGCTGTGAGTATGGGGATACGAGCTTTAATGGTTTTTTGATTCAGTTAATTAAAGATTTTTATGCAGTATTTGTGTATTTTTTCCCTATGTGCACGTTTATCACATTGTTGTGCGCATTTTCATCTGTGTGTGCAGTTTTTATCCAGTTATTGTGCATTATGAAGTGGCCGTTACTCAGTTAAAAATACTGTGGGCTTGATCAAGCTTTGCCATACTTTAGGCAAAGCAAAGATAATACCGTCTTGCAAAATCTACGAAAACACCCTGCTATAGTCACCGAAATATTAGCTTCTTTAAGAACAGTAACAGCTCACTGCATTCTAACAGTGAAACATTGGGAAAATGGGAGTGGGAGAGAAAAGATGGAAGGCAGTTGAGCCAAGGTACTCCAGAAACCCTGATGGGTCTCTGAAAGCCCAAAATTCAACAAGAAAATACGTCAAGTCAAATTTTAGGTGCCATTCCTTTCAGGCCCAAAAAAGGGGAGGAGGTGCCACCCAACGTTTTCTAATGGCCCTTCCCGCCGCCCCCCCCCCTCTCTCCCCCTCCCTTCCTTGGAAAAGGCAAGAGTCTAATTGCAGCACTGGACGAATGCATTCTATTTTATGATTTATTGCATTTCATTGAACAATTTTGATAATATTAACGTAGTTTTTCGTGTTACTTCGGCAGGGACGATGATAACCGTTTCTGCACAGCCTTACGGCCGTGTGATGCTACAATCACTTTTTGTCAGATAATTCTGCATTGTGTATTCTCTCCCGGCGTTGTGGAGTAACAGTTCAGAGCGATGGTTCCAAATCTTAAGCTTCCGCCAGGCGGAGCCGGGAGCCAAATTCTCCCACGAACAGTCGACCATTGAAGCGAAGGAAAGAGAGAGAGAGAGAGAGCTTTAGCAAGAGATTTGGCCAAGAGATTGGGACTCATCTTGGAAGAGATGGCGAGGAGCTTTTGGCACACAATCACTGACTTAGTCTAATGCGATTTTCTCCGGGGCTTTTTCTAGCGAGGCAAGACCAATCTCAGTTTTTCTTTTTTTGTGTGTATGTCTGTGTCCGGATGGGGCCTTCCGTGGAGCATCCACTTAGCAAACAAACATTTTAGCACCCAACCACCATCCCAATATTGGTCCATTTTATTCGCACTTGCCACTAGTCTTGTTGACTTCTGTACCGACTAACGGCAGAAGTGGAAAATGTTTAAAAGGGATTCTCGAACGGTCAACCGTAGATAGCACGACTGAAAACCGGACCTCGCTACTTAGCACCCCACTAATGGTGATTGCGTATCAATTGACTGTATTGTTTCTCTGATTATGCTGTAGTTATACTTTGTTCCACATTATGTTTTCAGAAAACTGACTCTATGACGCCACGTTTTCTTCCATTATGAGTGCAAAAAATCCGTAAACACCCCATTCGTAAACTCTAACAGTAACTTTGTTGAGTCTACAAGTGTGATATCCACATGTTTTTGCACTCTTAGTGCAAGGAAACGAGTCGTCATCCAGTCAGTTTTCTGAAAACATAATGTGGAACAAACTATAGGTTAGGATAATGTTGGTTCGTATTCAATATAACACCTTTCGGTAGGCCGTTCTTACGAACTTGAAGTTCCAGAGTTCGTACAGCGTTTATAGGAAAATAAATTCAAGCACTTTTATGGTTCACGGACTCTCATCATACCAAACTCAATGATCTTTTTACGTAAAAAAGATTTAAAAAAAAACATAGCCGCCACCTTTACTACCTTTCGCGTTCTTTAGATGTACAAACAATGGGAACTTTTTTTTTTTTCAACAGTAGACCTATTTACTGGAGCCAAAATCAACATCAATAGTCTCAGGCTCTAGTTCTGTTTTTTTTTTTTACGTACAATTTTTCTTAATAAGTTAAAAATATGACTCAAAGGACGATTGAAAGCTACGGATAACTTCACGCTACTCCGTATGGCTTGCCTTACCAGCAAACGTACGCGCAAGAGGAAATGATTTACGGTTTGTGGATTACATTGCAAACATGTAACAAGACTTTTTCCCCCGCAAACAAAAACAAGCTAGGATTCAAAGAAAATACGGCAGGTTTTAAAGAATATGCAAATACTTTCCAAGATAAAACGAAATCCAGATCAAATTCCACGCTTTCCATGCCTTGCAAAATTAACTAAAAAAAAAAAAAATAGTAATTGCAAGGTTTTCAAGGCCAGGTTCGAACCATGCAAAATTCAAAAATTGTTACATAGGAATTAAAATATCAACTGTTCTTGACAAATATGTTACAAGTTCTGGAATATTTCACCAGATTCAGTGGCGTAACTGCGGGGTGTGGGAGGGGGGGGGGGGGGCAGAGGGGCGAAATAAAACATAGTTCATTAACTCTGTTCTTTTGTGTTTACAGCTGTTCGAAAACTAAAATATTCAACAGACAAGTGATTTTTGCTGGACTTAAAGATCAAGCTCAGACGTACTGACATCACGAAAATCAGTAATGATAAACAGTAAGACTATGATTAAAAATTACATATTTAGTTATGAAAAACTGAAACCGAAATGTTTATAACTTTTTTTAATAAATATTTCAATTTCAGTTGTCCATGACTAAACACGTGTTTTTTAAACACCCCTAATGTTAGATATGCTGGTATATTGCAGTTATCAAAACTGATTTTATAAAAACGTTTCCAACGTCACTTTACAAGGCCAGAAAACATCAAATATACCACACAAACGCCAGCTTACGGGGCTCCGCCCCGGACCCCACTGGGGAAGCTCACAGTGCTCTCCCAGACCCCCTAGCTGTTCTTGGTTTCTCCCTCCACACTATTCGACTAAATTCCTAGTATTGCTCTTTCAGTACAAAACCCTATAGAGCAGCGTCATGTGACGTGATATTGGCTACGAGACAGCATTTGGAGGTAATAGGTACAAGGTGCACTAGATAAAATGTAACGGAAAAAACGGCACTAGTCAAGACAGTGCTTTGAGAGCGGATTTCTTACGCTTAAAAGAACGTTGTTTTCTCCAACAACAAAAATCGCGCGTTATAGGCTTAAGAAATTCAGTCTAAGAGCATTGGCTTCAATAAGACGATCTTCTTTTCTCCCTCCAGTGCTCCTTGCAGCTAACCCAGTTACTGGCTCCACCATAGAGTTATACACAATAATACTACGTCGTGTCACTGCCGTATAGTTAAGCCAGTGGACACCTACTTTTAGATGCAAGTGTTCACCCCTTAAATCTGTATAGTATTACACTGCATGAGCTCATGAATGCAGGGTACGTCCATGTTGTAACTATCGCTTCCTGTTCCATATCCCTTGTGACAAGGTCGTCTGGGAAAGAACTGTTTTTTCCCGGATCCGGGCATGTTAATTCAACATCGTCAAAATCTGATTTTATCAAAGCAACACTAAAAGGCATCAATTTTCGGGCGCGCACGTGAACTGTGTTGAATCGGAAGGTGAAACATGCGATTTCAGCCCCAGTTGGCCTTGTGTTGAAGATGACACGTCTTTCACTGCCTCACGCTCCTGGAACGCTGTGCTCGTGGAGGTTCCGCATAATAATAATGTATAGGAGGTGGGTGTCGGTCAGTAAGCTATACAGCTCTTTGAAGGCCCAAGCGGCAGACATCCAGTGGAAGGAACCACCATCGAATCAGTTTTTTGTTGTTGTTTTTTTGCCGTATGAGGGAGGAAACCGGAGTACCCAGAGGAAACCCTCTTGCAACGGGCGGAAAACAACTGGAGAGAAACCCGTACATATACTCTTCCCATCACAAGGATCGAAGCCGGGTCTGTAATAAGCCATAGATGTACAGTATACATACAGCCGGGACCAAGACACCTATCGAATCTGACGTCCCAGTGCTTGCGGCTATTCTTGCCGCATGCATGAACTAATCGTAGCATGATCGGCATTTTTTTTCGCACCTATCTTTTGTTTTAAATGCGGGTTATCCTAGAATATTGACGACCAGTAGTTCCACGTTTGGCCACTCCGGATGGCAACCCAGAACAAGAGGTGGAACATGCGACCATGTTATCATGGGCACACCGTGGAAGCTCTCCTTCCCAAGGGCACTCTCACGGCCTCTCCGACCAAAAAAAACCTTTTCCATTCTTAACATTTTTATTTGTTAAACTAAATACAGATGCAAACCTACTTACGTTGCCTTTTGGACTTATATGTTCGACAACCCAATCGGTTGGGTTCGATTCCCCGCTCAGGCAGTCTGACATATAAGTCCAAAAGGCAACGTGAATAGGTTTGCATCTGTATTTAGTTATTTCTTGTGAGCCTTTGGCTTTCCCGTCCTTAATTTATTTGTTAGCTCTAGCGGTCTAAATATTCAGGGGGCAAAACATTCCCTCCCGCACCTTCACTAGCAGTTCTTCCAACTCTGAGAAATACAATTAATTCAAAGTGAAGGATTCAGTGGAGCAGTCAGTGTGCGCGTGCCTATTTGTCATTTCGAGTTACAGCTTCATTAGAGTTGTCACCTCCGCTCCACCCCGAAACAAGAAGAAGGGGAAAAAAAATCGGAAAAAAAACGCAAATTATGAAATACGCCTGGCGACATTTAGACCCCAACGGCTGAAGAAAAGACAAAAGGGGTCGCGTCTGTTGTTCCATTCGCTTCATTGTCATCACCGCCCCCAAACATCCACCCCCGCACGCGCGGACCATACACAACCAGTGATCAAGTGAAGTGTGCAATTTTGGCGTCTCGCTTCGTCTAATGTACATTTAATGACCTGGGTTCGAGTCCTTCTGGTGGGCGCGCGCAGAGGCGACAGGGCGTAACGCAGCTGTCTACTTCGAACCAATCACATCTTTCTTTTATCTTTTTCTTTTCTTTTTTTCGTTTGTCGCGGTTGAATGGCGTTTATGCATTAAACCCTCCCTATAACGACCAACTCCAATTTGTGGTTAAAGCCACAGTGTCAGTTATTTTTTATTAATATTTTTTTTTTTACTTTTTTGGCCCCAGTGTCAAACTTTTTCATGTAAAAATTGTTACTGACGTTGGCATGAGACGGAAACGATTGTAATAAACGATCCCTTTCAGAGACGGACTGGCCAAGTAGAAAGGAAAAGAAATTTACCCCGCCCTTCCACGCTCAAACGGCTCTAGCTACCGAACAAGGTCGGATTGGGATGGGTCGGCCTCCCCGAGAATGTGTTGCAGGGGCCTCGGCCGGAGGGAGGGAGGGGGGGGGGGGACGGGGAAGCGCCTCGGAAAATACTTCAAGCTTGCGAGTTTTTAGGAAATCAACGTGAATTTGAAATGTTTTACTGCAACTTAGAGGTGCAATTCTCGTACGAATTCATCTCAGATTTTTAAAAAATGTTTCGTGAAGGTATGGCCTCCTCTATAATGTTTTACAATGGAGGCGGAGGGTGGGGGTCTGTGGTGTAGCGCTGTAAGCTAGCGGATTTTAAAGAAATCAGCGTGAATTTGAAGCGTTTTACTGCAACTGAGAGACGCAATTTTCTTACAAATTCATATCAATTTTTTTTAATGTTTCTTTGAAACAAGGGCCTCGTGTAGTTGGGGCCTCCCCGGGGATACCCGGGTTCCCGGACGGCCCAATCCGAAACTACCGAAGGTTTTCTTCCTTACCTAAAACACGAAGACATACGGAACTGATCTGCGGCTTGCTAACCCTGATCACCTAATTTACTGTTTTTGTATTTGTTTAAAACAACGGGAATGTGACAACTGACAGAATTTTAATTTTAATATAGAATGCAAGATGGTTGTTTTCTGAAAAGGCTTCTTTCATTTTTTAAATTTCATTTGCTCACGACACAGTTTTACGACACGTAGACATAAAGATGGACGAGAGTAAGGATAAGGGTTTCGGCCTAATCTAGTCGTTTTCGGGAACGACCTCTTTGATAATATTCCTCACCTGACCTTTGACCGTTCAGTCCGCCCTTGTTTGCCTATAAAGCATTAGGGACGAGAACTGCTCGTCAAGAACACCGACCTAAAATAAGCAAAAATGGAATACATAATTTTGGCCACATTTTCAATCATGAATACAATGGCCTGACACACTGTTTGCGTCATATTTATTCTATTTGATCGATTTCATCAACAAGCCACGACATTTTCAACATTTTCTACTAAACGTAGAAACGTTATGGAATTGATTCAGTCCATCCGACACGATAATAATGATCTAATGAGGTGAAATATTGTCAAATTCCTTGTGCAGCTCATTCGTGCACAGTAATTGATCATTTGGAACAGCTTACTTCGGACAAAGTGGACAAAAACGTATTCAGCACTTCCAGTCCCACATATCTAGCTTAAAACTTAAAGATACGACCAATTCACTTCTTCAGCACTTTATAAAAACAGGACATCAATTAGGTATTTCCGGCACCAAAATTTTATTCCAAATACCAAATTGCCGTGCCCGTTTTAATCTTGAAACTTTGTGTATTTCAGTTCATTTCCCCCAGGATTTCAGCCACATTCAACCCAACACCAATAGGTTCAAAGATTACATCGAATTATTTAAAAAATTTCAAGTTGACAAATTCCAACACCAGGGGAGCCTCAGTACACCCATATAAAAACGAGATGCCTTTCATTACTGGCACTTCGTTTGGTGCTAGCCACAAGCACACATCCAAGTTCCCTCTTGTTTCTTAAACTTTAAAACAAATTTTTACGGTTCTGTCCGTTTTTAACAGGTCCTAGCCAGTTCTGCCTTGTTAAGATGGACGTTTTACTTGCAACTGACTCATGGCTTTCTTGTACTATATGTAATTCTTTTTATCTTTTACTCTCGATAATGACACTAAGGTGAGCCGAAACGTCGAGTTTTAATGTATATTTTTGCACTTTGCTGATTTTTACTTTATAACATTCTAACACGTGCTTTTTAGTTGTAATTAAAGACTTAGTACACGGCCCAAAGTTTTCGTAAGATTGCAGTACAAAGACTAGGTAATTCGTTTCCCTACACTTTGTTGGCGGAGCGAGCGAGCGAAACGAGCGAAGCGTAGCCTATAACGGACACCAAATTGCAAAATGTTGGTTGGTTGGTCCGTTGGTCTGTTGGTTGCACATTTTTAGTCTGGGTGGAGCCCAAACGAAAGATCGGATTGGAATGAAATTTGGTACAACGCTTGATACCCCAAACAGTATTGCTGAGCCAAAATTTGACGTAAATCGAACAATTATTACGGGAGAAATAACAAATTTTCGAATTTATTTGTAACACTCACCATTGTAAATTTGGGATCGTGAATAGTTAAGGAATTCCGACGAAGCATACACTGTGCTGTTGGTAATCAAGTGAACTTTAAAAAAAAAAGCCAAAATAAATCATCGTAGCTTCCTTACAGCTAACAATCTTTTTTGACATACTCAACGAAATAATAACATTTGATCATAACACTTTAACCACTAGAGGAAAACAAGCAAATGGGAAACAAACGAGAAGGATTTGTTAACGACTCACATTCGTTTCATGTAAAAAAAGAATGGTTGCAGGAATTCATCCAACATGGCAACCAAAGTGGCGTTGACGCTATCAACGGGAATCTCAAATTTGAAACATCAAATCGCCGCTGCAGGAGGAAACCGTTCATATAATACGACAGACACAGCAGACTACGTATTTATATCACAACACAGAACAATAATTTGGCTTCGTATTGTAATTTCAAGATTTCTAGATTGCTATGGAAACTACACTCTCCATCCCATGTTGCCAGAATAAATAGGCTTAACATCGAACTCAATAGGCCTAATTTCTCTACTGTTGTCGCTTACGAAACTAAAACGGGACTAACAATTTGGCTTAAAATTAGGATTTAGAATTATTTTAATTCTATGTTCACAGCCAAGCTAACACCGGCTGATCAACAATTGTAATAATTCCAATTAAAAAAAAAATTAGCGTTTGGCGTTGCAGTACGTGCCAGAGGTGTGCGCTTCAACATTGTCGTAGAAGGCAGCGTAGAGAGCCGCGGATGTTACGAATCTTTTGATTGTTGTTTAGCTTGCAATTAAATGTTTTATTGTTAATATTTTAAAACTAGGAAAGATACTCTGCAATAAATATAAACAATGTAAGCATTATTGACGGTGGCACGTTCTTTGCCAGCTTAACCACGGCGGCTAACGTTGTATTTTACAACGGCGGCGACGGCGCAAAGAGGCTGCTAATAACGAAACGGATACTAAATATGGATGCAAACGAAAGTATCTTAAAATTAATATGAAACGTAGCCTAGCTAAAATGTAAAAAAACACCAGCAAAAAGCTTCAGCTCAACTGTAGCCGAATGAATATTGCCCCGAGCTTTTTAAGGACCATTAGCAAACATTGCACAGCCATTATAATGAGAGGAAATACAAATTTAAAATAAATTTTTCTTCGCTCCGCCTACAATAGGCCCAAAGCCTGTTTCCTAGTACTGTAATGCTTTGGTACAGTCTAATGATCAGAGATCCGAACACATCGTGTTTCAGATGTAATGATAGAGGACATAATACACCTTAGTGCCCAAAGTCACTACTCCTCCTTCAGATCAATTTTTGACTTGATGACTATGCCTGTAGTTTTACGGTTGAAAGAACTGAAAACAACTTAGGAGGTCTTTGTATGCAATTTTACGGCAATTTTTTTCACACTGTCACGATTTACGCTAATAAAAATTGGCCTGACCGTTAGTTGCTAACTTTTGTAAACAACCAAACTAAATGGCACTAAATGACGCGGGATGTGATTTTTTTAGTAGTTAGAAACGAAATCTTATAAAGACTCTACGGGTGTGTACAAGCTCAGCCTCCACACGAATTGCGTAGTGGCGAACACCTGTACTGCACAAACTGTGCCCAAAGTATTTACTACTAGTTTACAGTATAACTATAGGGTTGGGTAGGAGAATTTGCAACTCTAAAAAGTCCCTATTGAAAGATTCGTTTCAATGATAAAGAAAGAAATCACAAGGTAAAGGGTTAACGAAGCAAGCAGTCTGCATTAAAGACTGGCCTTGTGATAATACACAATACACTAGTCTGAGAAAGAAAGAAAAGACAACTGCCCCGACTGGGACTCGAACCCAGGACTTCCCATTTACTAGCCGGGCGCTCTAATCACTGCGCTACTGGGGCGGGTACTGGCTACAGGCTCCAGCCGAGCATAGTAGCTGTTCAATCTTTCTCAGTGGTGACCTAGAGATCACAAACATACATACAAGGAAGGAAAGCAACTTTGCTTCTTGGCCTCTACACAACTTATTTCTAGTGTGGAGGCCAAGAAGCGAAGTTGCTTTCTTGGCATTGTTGCATTATTCTTGTTGCTTCCTTGCATTATTTCTAGTGTGGAGGCCAAGAAGCAAAGTTTCTTACTCTCCTTGTATGTATGTTTGTGATCTCTAGGTCACAACTGAGAAAGATTGAAAAGCTACTATGCTCGGCTGGAGCCTGTAGCCAGTACCCGCCCTGGTAGCGCAGTGATTAGAGCGTCCGGCTAGTAAATGGGCTGTCCTGGGTTCGAGTCCCAGTCGGGGCAGTTGTCTTTTCTTTCTTTCTCAGACTAGTGTATTGTGTGTTCTCACAAGACTAGTCTTTAATGCAGACTGCTTGCTTCGTTATTCGTTTCTATGAGTTCTGTGTGAGTTTTCAGAGGGCGCCACGTGATCCTTCGGGTATATTTTGTTCATTTTTCACCCCAAATCAAAGTAAACTAAACTATAACTAAGCTAAACTATATAATAATTAAATAAAAGCTAGTTTCGTTTTGCGTAGTTTAATTTTAAGCTGAAAACTGAGTAGAAATTCCCACATAAAACACGTGGCGCCCTCTATAAACTAGGACGGAACTAATAGAAATTGATCTAAGACGTTTCAGCAGGGGTCTCAAACACAAATTTTCCTCCCCAATCCCATTAATTCTTGGTGAGACTGACAATTCTCCTTTAACACAGCTCTAGAGTTGGAAAGGACAATACATAAATCGGTCCTTCAAGTCAATTTTCGACAGGGTGGGTTATCGGTTCTCAGCGACCCAAGCGAACCTGACTTGGTAACCCAGTAGCAATATACAGCACAAGCTTCAGATTACACGGAAAAGGGGTTTTACTTGGAAGTATTAAACGTACGTACCAAATTCCCGATTTTTTTGGAAAGTAGGTCTACTACTTTTTTTATACCAAGAAACTCTGCAATAACTCGGGGGCTCAGCCGTTATTTACGTCGGTGGAGGGTGGGGAAAATGAAATAGTTCCACCAAATTTTCGAAGCCCCCTTTTCTCAAAATTCCGATAAAATCTTGATCCTACCCCCACCTCAACCAAGATCCAAAACATTGTATGCTTTGTATGCTTTGTATGCATTGTATGCTTTGTAAAAAAAAAGTATGCTTTTCATGTGCCATTGAGACTGGTCTTCTGTGTGTTTCCCGCAGCCAAATTAAATAAGTAGCATTCCGCACCGACAACCCCAATAATTTCTTTCATTCCGACAGGTGGAGTTAGTGACAAGTGCGCCAGATATGGTTGTGAGCCATTTTAAAAGGTCAACAGAAACCTCAAATTTGACACAAGAGTTATTTTGAATTTTTTTTTGTGTTTCCATACATGTAGCCAGCACAGCTGTGGCTTTGTCTATGTGCATGTAAGTCACCAAATTAAAACAAAACAACGTTGAAAGTAGACAATCAGTAGATTTTCTTGATTTTTAATAATTGACATAAGCCTGTGTGCGATTCTAAAAGGTGAATCAAACCTCGAATTTTGTCAATACAGCATTACAGTATTTAAAAAAAAAAATTTTCATGTATGTTAAGAATCTGTTTCCGATGTGTGACGCTCGATTTGAGGCTTGTGTGAAAGGGAAAAAAAACTTTAGAAAGTAGGGCTAGGCAAGAGTTTTGGTCACTTGATCAATGGCGTCACTAGAAACTGAGTGGTTCTCACAAAAACTTGAAACGAACCTCGAAATTAGCAGTGAGAATTACGAGCACAATTTTGACAAATATTACAAGAATTGGAATAACAGGAACTGTCGTGTGCTCCTTGATAACTAAATAAAGGAATTTACTGTGAATATTTGAAAACAAAATCCCATGCATTTACCGTTGTTGGAATACATTTCCCCACCAGGTAGAGGGTTTGTTGAGAGAAGCCCTTGTATAAGATAAGCTACTCATGACAAGTTTAAGTTACCACTACTTGTAAGGAAAACGTGCCTCGTTTTTGAAGAAAGGGCAAGGTTGAGTTTCAAAATGCTCTTCAAAACAATTAAAGCATTCATTGTTGTTATTTAACCCATATTCTATTGAGACTCGTATACGGTAACATGCGATGAACGCGCTGTTTGCTTGTATATCCCTATATCCTAACATGGTCAGCACATGATAGGCAGAAGATGTGAAGGAGCCGAGAGGCAAGGTTTTTCTAAAAAATCTATTAAAAAAAACTACACCAGGCAGCATTGATCTGTTCTGACGGCTTCAAAATCGTATAAACACTTACGTCATATGATGGGGACAGGAGAGCAGTCGAGGGGCTTCCAGAAACGGAGGTGTCTTTAGATATGTTGACTACTGAAAGTGACTTTTTGAGATCCAAAAGTGTGTTTTTTCCTTCAGTCTGGTCATTGTTTTTTTTTTTTTTTTTTTGTGTATGTCCCTTTTCACCTCGATGGGGGCCCTCAAAAGCCATGATTCTCTACTGAACTTTACGGAAATGCAGTTGTTACTGTTAACATTGCAAATTTCGACAGTTTTTGTAAACTTTGACAAAAAAAGGGCTTCGTTTTGCTTCACCGGAATAGTCCGGGTAGTCCATTTTCTGGTCAACGGGTTATTTGTGACCAGATCCAGTTCATATTAAACAGCGTATCATTACATGATCTTAACGTGGTTTCCACGTTACCAGGAATTCACGAAGACAAGGAGCGAATAACTATTTCTGTGGCGTATGACCGAATCACATATTAATTCACTCATCCTCTTACTTGTGAAATGCAAATAAATATTCGCTAAACTCTATCTAGTGCTCTGTGCATAATACATGGAATGCAAATAGATTTTTTTTTAAATTGTTTACGAGTGTGGTTCATTTTGTAGTACAAAGGTTATATAAGATGGGTATATTGCAACATCAATTTGACAAGGTCACCGTGGCTATCAAGTTATTATAGTTTGTTCCACATTATGTTTTCAGAAAACTGACTGGATGACGACTCGTTTCCTTGTGTACTAAGATTGCAAAAACATGTGGATATCACACTTGTAGACTCAACAAAGTTACTGTTAAGAGTTTACGAATGGGATGTTTACGGATTTTTTGCCCTTGTAGTGGAAGAAAACGTGGCGTCATACAGTCAGTTTTCTGAAAACATAATGTGGAACAAAGCAGAGAGTCAAAGTTTTCATCTGGGTCACGCCTCTGCCCAGCTGATCTCAAATTTTGCGAAAGATATGATGACCAAGACCAGAGATGGAAGGGGACAAAGCGTCTCGAACCACCAGCCACCAACCTACTTTATGACTGATTCATTTTATGACCTACTGTCCCATGTTGACACACTGGCCCAACTCTTGTTTTATGTCTGTCTATACTGGTTGTCTGTTCTGGGAATTCCCGTTTCGCAGAATAATTTTATTCCAAATTACGCGTCTCTCTTGCGCTGCCGCACTCACTGCGGCTAAACATACAACATCACAGAACGCAACTAATCACAAATTCCTTCCAATTAGTAATGAATCTTTAACTTCACCAATGTTAAATTTTTAAACAATATTTTGATTCGGCGAAACGGGATTCTGCAAGATGGAATCTTAACCAGTTTTATTTTCTGCAAAACGGGATTTTAAGAAATAGGATTCTACTTAACGGGAAATCACCGGCTATCTGCATCAAACCTAGGACGATGTATTCACGATTTAAGGCGCAGCCATCTGTGATACTTCCGCTTTGAGATTATGGGGTGGCAACATGGTGACCAAATTCAGTCGCTGTTACTTAAAATTGTTGGAGTAACCTAAGTCCGACGATTAGGGTAAAGTACGCACAGCTGCAGTTAAACTGCGATACTGTTTGCACATTTTACCCTAGCGCAGGCAAAAGTTTGAACTAATATTCCAATGGCTGTTCGATTTTATAAATTAATGTTTGCATTGTGTTAAAGATATACAGCGTTTTAACATTTGTAGATTGTAGAATTGGCCTCTCGCGAGTCTCACTCAGACGAGAACAGGAAGTTAGCGCCGCCATGTCGGCGTTACTGGCGTCGGCGAAGCTCCCGAAGGACTGCAGATTGCAAAGGTATGGAATGCATTGTTTCTAGTACAGGTGCAAACCCTTGATCATAAACCATCATAAACCTTACAATATTCGATCGAAACCAGCTCAGCGGATCAGAACCCTTCATACTTGTTACATGACGTATACATCTGCCTAATACGAAACTCCGAAGCCCCACGTATAGCTGACGGCTTTTTATGAAAGCAAGACTAAGGTTTAAAAAGGAACAGAAAAACGTTAAAAAAATTATATAGGCTCTACTCGGTTTTTTTTCTTTACGAAAGAAAGGGTTTGTTTT
The DNA here is from genome assembly GCA_023313725.1 of Lithobius niger. Taxonomy (NCBI): domain Eukaryota; kingdom Metazoa; phylum Arthropoda; class Chilopoda; order Lithobiomorpha; family Lithobiidae; genus Lithobius; species Lithobius niger. The sequence continues at coordinate 244,352 of JAHWFP010258637.1, read as the reverse complement.
AAGTGTTACTAGTGGAGTTGCACGTTTCTAGTATAAATGTCAAACCTTCAGTTTTTCTAACATTTAGTTTTGATTTCCTGCTTTAACCCACAGTTTGAAAAATCACGGAGTATAATTTTGGGTCATACTAAATCAAATTGGTCAGTGGGTCAAAGTTCGGCCAAGGTCTCTGACCCGGCTGGACCCCTTGTCCCAGTTGAGCTCAACGTAGCTATAGATTAAAATCAAAAGCATGGGGTTTCTATCCAAGTATTGAAAGTGCTTATCAAATACGCAGTTCCATCGTGAAGTTTTTCACGTTTCTTTGGAAACGTATTCAGTGAAACTCTTTAAATACTTCAGTAGTTCACTACTTAAAGTTCAATAGTATACTACTGAACTTTACACAATATAGTTTACTAGTGTTTCAAATTTGGACTAAGAATGGGGCTAGTTTTTCCGCTAGATATTTGTAGTAAAACACTTGAAAAACTGCTCCATCGCCCTGTCCCGTCCCCCCCCCCCCCCCACAAAAGGGCGGGGATTAAGAATATAAAATATGATTGAAAGTGAACAAGTAATTTCTTGCAGTTAAAGAAATCCACAAAAATGGTCTTTTTCAAACATGTGAAAGGAGCTAAAATTCCTGAAAATGAGTTAGCTTACAGAGCTTTGTGGGGAAGGGTTGATTACAACGCTCCATCAGAGTCATACACATGCTGTTTTTTTTTGGGGGGGGGGGGGAGGGGGATCCATTTCCAATTTTCAAACCAACAGGAAAAAATAAAAGTGAACCGAGGCGAGTTGCTCGTCAAACACGAATCTTGAATATGACACTATTTTGACGTGAGAGTGGGCCATGTCGTGTGTCAATGTGGGAACGATTGTGTAATACGTAACTACGTCATTTTCGACATTCTCGAGTGACGAGCAACTCGCCCCTGGTCCAGCTTGGCATGCAAAAGGTCACAATTATGCAACAAGATTTTTCTACTCGCTCGCCGAAAGCTATTTGCTAGTATTTCGTTATTCATTTGCGATGAGTTTCCAGTCTAAAGGAATGCGGTGATACTTAGGCAAATGCATTGCAAATACCAACAAGGCTAAAGAGCAAAGAACAACAAAAATTTTAAATATTGCTGCGACATTGTGTTCATTTCTCGCTGTTTCCAAAATTTCCCTCTACTTGCACAAAGAGCTTCTAGCGGTGATTAAACGACGGTAGAAAGTGTAGCATTTGGCAAAGAGGAATCAAATTCCATGATGGCACCCATTTAGGGGTTTGACGAACTAAAAACAAACCATCGAGTGCTGGCTTTCAGAAATCAGTCTTCCATTTTCTACTGCAGCAGGAAGTGTTTTCTTGTTACCGTAGATCGACGCCATCATGCTACGTACATCATACTTCGTGTCGCAAGCCACGAGGAGAGGTTCGCCGTCCGCGTCATTGCTCTGGCTACTATAGACAGCTGGAAAATTACGTGCTAAGGGCAGGTTTACGCAACGACAATTTTCTCACTCAGCTGCTTTTATTTGGTTAATACTAAATATGCTGGCTGCTTTTCGTCTCTACCGGAATATGCAGCTTTCGAGTTGTCCATATGTGGCAACCATGGCAACAACGCGGACGCAGATCCCCTCTTTGTACCTCGCGACGCGAAGTACGATGCATACGGCATGACAGCGTCGATTATGACAAGAAAAAAAATTTACTGCAGTACAACACGACGGACTGATTTATGAATGCCAGCATTCGATGATTTGTATTCGACTCGATAATCCTGAAATGGACGCCATGTTGGATTTTGAATTCTCACTGCGGGCAGCCATTTATTCTACAGTCATCTGATCATGTCAGAAACTGTTCTTTGTGCGAGAATAGCACATTTTGGAAAAATGCGAGAAAAAAACAAAAATGTTGTAGGAATGTTTAAAATTACTGTTGCACTTTGTTCTTTATCCTTGTTGACTTTTAAAATACATTTTATTGTTTATGTATTGCCGCATTCATTTAGTAGAAACTGGAAACTAATCTGAAATAAATAACGGTTGACTAGCAAATAGCGTTCGGCGGGCGAGATGGTCTTGTTGCATAAGTCTGCCCTAAGGGAGCGTTTATAGTGACCATCTCGCTCGCCGAACGCTATTTGCTAGGCAACCATTATTTATTTACGACGAATTTCCAGTTTCTATTAAATGAATGCGGTAATAGACAACAAATTAAATGTATTATAAATAACAACACGGATAACAAACAAAATGCAAATCATTTTAAACATTGCTTCAACATTGTAGCCATTTCACGTTATTTCCAAAATTTGCTATTCTCGCTGAAAAAAACAGCTTCTAGCAGTGATAAAAAGACGGTAGAACAACTACCTACTGGCGGCGAGAATTCAAAATCCAACATGGCGTCCATTTGGGAGTCATCGAATCGAAGACAAACTACTGAACGCCGGCTTTCAGAAATCTGTCCGTCGTCTTGTATTGCAGTAAAAATTGTTTTTAGTTGTCATAAATCGACGCTGTCATGTGTGACGCATCGTACGCCGTGTCGCGAGGCAGGAGGAGGAGATTTGCGTCCGAGTTGTTGCCATGGTTACCACGTACAGACAACTTGAAAGGCACATTCGTCGGTAAAGGCGAGAAGCACCTAGCATATTTAGCATTAACCAAGTAAAAGCTAGTAAGCGAGAAAATTGTCCTAAACCCGCACTATAAGCGAGAAGCGAGCAACGAATTTGATATTAGCTAAGCTAGTGAGTGAGAAAATTTATGTCACAAGCCGTTGCATACACGCGCCGTAATCCCCAAACCGAGAATAGGAGAGTTCAGCACTCATCTTTATGATCCCATGTTTATTATCCATTTTTATTTTGACAGCTGCTCATAACACACAACAGCTGATAATAATTAGCCAACAGACGAGGCAACCTATAGCTATAGACACAATCACAACGTCCACCCAATCTATGTATGATGCTACACTGAGGTTTCATGGTAATTTGTTATCTGCTTAAAATTAATCGATGTCTACCAGTACGGGCGGAAATTGTATGCAAATCTACTCGATAATTGAGCTGTTTCAACCAAACCGGTTTGTGTGTGCAAATTCTACACCAAATTGACCGTTTATTACCGAAATAATCAGCGTTTATTATCGATGGGATTGGGAAATGAGAGATGAAAATCAATGTCATTTGCATTATAATGAATCATCCATCAGTTCGTGCAGGATTAATGTGTCGACAGGAGCGAGGGCTCACTTCTCCTTCCACCCTTCCCATCCCTGTCCTCATAAATAGTCTGGTGTTCAAACAGCATGCAAAATTTTAAAGCTGAATGTATCGGGGTTTTAAATTACTGCCGGACTTTTGTTGCTAAATATTTAAAATTAGGCTTATAAAGCCTCGCAGACAGGGTTACAAACATCACCAGCCAAAGAAACGCAAAAGTAATTGTTTAAGAGTAGTTCCCTGACAAAACAAAGCCTCGCACAGCATCAAAGACGACAGTATTTTAATTTTCAACCAAAACGTGATGGTCTTGGTCACCTAAAAACACATTACACACAGTATGAACACACAAAAAATGCTAACAAACATCAAGCAGTGAAATACTGAACCAGAAATACTTACAAAAATGAATAAATGTAAAAAAAAAATAGGTCCATTTTTACATTTTCTCCATTTTGTAAGTATTTCTGGTTCCGTTTTTCAATGCTTGATGTTTGTTATCACTTCTTCTGTTCGTACTGTGTAATAACGTGCTTTTAGGCGAGCAAGACCGCCAATTTTTGGTTGAAAATGAAACTACTGTCATCGCTGACGCTTTGCGATGCTTTTTTTTTGTCAGGGAACTACTCTCCAACAAGTGCTGCTGACCTGCGAATTAATTTGTCGAATTACAGAAGTAAGTAAATTTATGTCAAGTAGAAATCGAACAAGCGCACACAAAAGCATTACATCGTGTGTGTGGTGATGAATGTAAATGTATAGTCACGGTTTGCAACAATGCTGAGGAGAATATGGAACTTATGTCTGCGCCAAGGATTCCAGCAGACTCCGAGCAGAAGATGGGGTTTCTGGTATATCCGAGACGGAGGTGTAAAAGTCGTAATTTTAGAGACATTGTTGCAAACAGTGGATATAACTCATTTGTACCCATGAGCACCGTGTTTTTTACGTTGATTTTTCTTTTGCTTTTGCCACATTCTGTGGGCCATTGCGTCCGTATTTATTTAACCCTCAGTGATGGTCAGTTCCATAGTAACAACAAAACAATCAATTATTCCTATAACATGGTGCATCGGCCGGGAATCAAAACTGGGCACCCGCATGGCAGGCAAGCAACCGCTGAACCACCGACGCACCATTTTAAACCGTCAAGGGCTGGACTAAGAGCGGAATTGTGAATTATGAACGAATTTCATAGAGTAGTAGGGCTATTGATGTTTATTGTTCACGATTTAGACGTTAAGAAACTCGCCTGCCACTGCCTAATCTGCTGTCAATAATTCTAATGCGATGAGGATGAATATAATGAGAATTTTGAGGGCATGCTGACATAAATTGGGATTTGTGGAGGAAAAGGAGGGAATGATTTCTAGTTATCCATATCGAAATACAACTCTTGTTTGACAGCTGGGGAAGGAATGGTAGTTTTGGAGTTGAGATGCCAAGGTATTGTTAAAAGGGCGCTATGATATACATCGTTGTTGGCATGATTGATTGATTCCTTTATTCGAGCTAAAGACCGTAATATCATACATACACTCGTAATCTAATGTATACTTAACCAACTTAAACCTAACTTAACACCTATATAGAGAAGAAACCACCATTCCACCATGATGAGCTCATGGTTACAATACAATGAATTTTACAATACAATTGATATTGCACAATGCAACAAATATGCTTTTGGTTTTGGAGGGAAGACAAACTGAGAAACAGATCCGAATAGCAAGGCTCTTTGGGAAGTAATGCATGGCCGGCCAGAGTTAACTGGAGAGAGAGACTTAGCGATAGCCAGTGTTAGGGCAGGTTTACGCAACGACTCACTTTTGCATTCTCGTAGCTAGAAGCTAGAAATCACCTCAAATTCCAACATGGTGGCGGTTTTATGTCTGTCGCCTCGCAACGAAAACAGCAAATAACGTGAGTTCAGAAGCGTTTGGGAAAATTGTTTCGTCATGAGAAATTCTTTATATTGTTGGCACGGATTATAAGACTGCAAGTATTCACTCAAACTATGTCGGATTTAGCTAATCCATTCAGCGTTGTTACCATGGCAATGTCACCTTTGCCATCGCGATTGAGTTCTAGCAGCGAGAATGCAAAGGCGAGTGGCTGCGTAAACGCGTCCTTTGTAAGTGTCAGCCTATGGTCTCTGTGTTAAAATTCCAACTTTGAGCGTTCATAACTCCGTCAAAAGTGAACATTTTTGTACCCAATTTGGAATCGAGCCTCAACTAGTCAAGGACTATCTATTATCCAAAATTTTTTAAATTTGGTCCAGTTAAATCGGAGATCGATAGAGGGGCCAAATGGACAACTTCTCGGTCTTCTTCTTGTTCTGGGGATCTACCTTTCGCCTGTCATCTCTATAGGTCAAACGACACCAGCTAAAATCTTGGGAATAGGCTCAAATCATAGCTTCCGATGTGAACATGTGCCTTTTCAAGGTTATTTTAGTTTAACTGAAGTAGTTATTTAGAAACCAGCCATCACGTGCTAACTGAAACAATGAAATTTTGCTGATTAAAAATACAAATTCTCCTCTGTAACCAAATTCTCCCAACGGATCATTAGGGAGCGTTCACAAATTACGGGGAAAAATTATGGGGTTTAGGGGGGAAAAATTGTGTTACGTAGCACTTCGTCATACTCTCCGGCCTCCTCCCTATCATATAACAGATGATATTACATTTATCAACCTATAATGGCACCTAACATTCAGAGTAGATACGAACCAACACAATAGCGTGTGTTACTCCCAGTGTTAGATGCAGATAGGAATCCCACTACCTCTGGATGACTTACGTCTCTCTACGTCTCCCACTGGGAAAATTCCCATTCTTTCTGATTTTGCACATAGACAATCCATCCATATTAGTTGTTACGCTTATCGTCTGATTTCGTTCAAATTTAGAACGGAGACGAAATAGTTGATACCAAGTGAAACAGCAAATGTGTCATCATCACTAGTAATCGATCATGGCCACCATCTTGAAGTTGGGGGGGGGGGGCCATTTTGACATTTTTCTTATTATCGTCCGATTTCCTTCAAGACTAAATAATTAATACTAAGTGAAACAAGTGAATATGCCATCGTCACTAATAATCTCTAATGACCACCATCTAGAAATTGCGCGGCCATTTTAAGATTATGCTTATTATTGTCCGATTTCCTTCAAATTTAGAATGGAAATGAAATAGTTGATACTAAGTGGAACAGTGTATCTCCGATCGTCACAAGCAATTGCTAATGGCCACCATTTTAAATAATGATACCAACTGAAACAAAGAATGTGCCATCGTCACTTGTATTCTCTAATGGTCGCCATCTTGAAATCCGATAGCCATCTTGAAATTATATTTATTAGCGTCCAATTTCCTTCAAATTTAGAAGGAAGACGTTGCAATTGCTAATAATTGAACAATGGATGTGCCATCGTTATTATTATTATTAGCCTGTAATGTATGCCATTTTGCAAACAGGCAGCCATTTTGAAATTATGCATATTATTGCCTGATTTCATTAAAAAAAATTAAAAACGTGAAATCAGTAATAAAAAGGAAGTCTTACTCCATCTCACGGTTGGGTAGGGTGTATTGTGCATTCTTCTCATTACAGACAGTGTATACCATCAACTGCACTGTTTTATAGTTGAGCTGCAAGTCTCAAGTCAGACATATTAATAAACAAAAAACGGAACGTTTAAGAGTAAGGGTCTAAAATTCAAAACCTACAAGGAACACGGACAATCTTTCATAGTTAGGGTCTAGGTGTAAAATTTTGTCAGTAAGAGGCTTGTAAGCATTAGACCCTTACTACCCGGTGGCCAGTTTTCGTTCAGAATAGGAAAGCAATAAATACATTTTGACGAAAAAATTTTGATACATTCTCGTTAAAGACCTATGTGATAATCCATTGGTATGGTATGGTGTACGTTTCCTGCTTTGCTTTATGGTGTAAAGTTTATTTTGCGGTTGTGTAACATGCATCATATAAGCAGTAGAAAGCATTATTGGTTGTCATTCCTTAAATCTACAAAATTCGTATAAAGATAGCTTTAAACAAAGTTCTTTAAAGCTGTTCCAAGCGCAAAAACCCTGCTAAATCCGTACATACACACTTTGCCTCCAAATAGGCTAGAATTATATTGACTAAGTTGGATTTACAAAATTGGCTTACTAAGTCATTAAGCAAGTCCAATGTTAGTTGGGGTGCGCATTTCTTGCTTTGCTTTAGGTTGAAATGTTTTTTATTTTTATTTTGCGGTTTAGTAACATGGCAGCGTCGCAGCAGAGAGCATTATAAGGTGTCATCAATTATCTTAAATGAACGACAATCCTATAAAGATAATCAAAAACACTGAAGCATCAAAAGGCAAATGCCAAACTTTACAAAAAAAACTGTGTTCTTAAAGTTCTTTAAATGTATTCCAAGAACAAAGAAATCCTACTACAACCGTTCATACACACGTTCTGTTCGAATAGACTAGAACTAAGCTAACCACCGGGTAGTAAGGGTCTAATGCTTACCAGCCTCTTACTGACAAAAGTTTACACCTAGACCCTGACTGTCAAAGCTTGTCCGTGTTCCTTCTAAGTTTTGTCTTTTAGACTCTTACTCTTAACATTTAACGTTCCGTTTTTTGTTGTTGTTTATTATCCCTACAATTCTTCGACTACAACCACCGATTTCCATCCAATCTGTTTGACTCGTAGACCCGGTAACCGAACCCTCTCACCGTTCGGTATCTTGCATTAATGTGACATTGAAATCCTCTGGGTTCATTTAGCCTGATTTAGTTACTATAGCCAAAGGAGCCAACCAAAAATAAAATCACTTACTACTGACCCGAACATCCAAGACGATTTCCATTTTGAGGTGACGCAACTCTCCGAGTCAAAAACTGCAAACAAAATTTATACAAAACCGCAACTCCGAAACAAAGAGTATTTTCAAAAAGTTTCCATTTGCCCCTAAATTAAAAAAAAAAAGCATTTCTTATTACGGCACAGCCGACTAACCCCACTCATTTTACTGATAAATGACTGAACACGCACAGCAATGGAGGCAGTTCCAAAACCCGACCAACGTGTCTCTCAAGAACGACCACATATCTCTCTTCGTCAGTCAAGTTCGACACGGCGGGCCGGATTCACAACACGCTCGGTAATTAAACCAGTCAATCAACCTCGACATTTGGAAGGATTCAAGATGTCGCAGTCTCCCCCCCCCCCCCCCCCCGCCCCGCCACCCCCCCGCAGGGGGACGCCTTAACGATCACGAACGATCCCCTGCTCTCCATCTGCGACCTCTTAGTCGCGGTCGAATGGCTTGAATCACAACTCTATGGTTCCATAATATCGTTCATTCGAAACAAAGTATATTAGTCGCCTGTCGACACATGGTCCTATCCAGTCGATATATATAGAGGTGAGAAGTGACAGGGCACGTGGCAGGCGTAGGTATCATTCATCAAAGTCGAGCCAATCTACCACCTCCTATATCCTCTCCTGCACCACTGATTTTAATTCATTCTTCGAGGTGCGCAGTCAATCTAGATCGAGACGACGAAACCTTCAGGGAAATGACTCTGCTTGCCTCGGAGTTTTTTATTTTATTTTTTATTTTTTTGTCCTTCGTTTAGGTATTGTAGGATTAAGGCTGCTGGATGTGAAAGCAGTGCGGCTTGATGAATGGTGTTTGATTTTGATGACGGCTAATAATAGCACGATTTAGGGTTTAAAGAAAAAAAAGGTAATAAATGTCGCAAAATGTCACGCACAAAAAAAGCCGGAGTAAATAAATGAGAATGGGACTTTATTGCGACAGCCCTGGCAGCTCGGATGTAAGATGAAACACCAACAGCGACAAAACTCGAATTTCAGTAACCGATTAGTACCAAACGGCTATCCGTCTCTGCTTCCCTTAGTGTAGGTGAAAAAAACCTACCTGAATGATGAAAAAAAAAGCGAAAAATGTGCCCAAAAGTGGAAAATATAACAACATGACGAAGAACATAAAGCCGTTATGCATGTCACAAACGTTTCGTTGGAGCAGACTAACCTGCGTCCGACTAAACGTTCGTACAGAAGAGTGGTTTGTTTTACTGTACCTATAATCTGGATAAAAAGGTCACAGTGCATGAGGCTTAGTCAAAGGATTTAGTTTAGCTCCTTTCTTCATCAAAACCTTAAATGGACGAGTGTTGGACGTGGCTATGGTGGCTGAGCGATGGGTGACCTGATTTGATCGGTGACTGAAAAGAGGAGCCCAACAAAGGTGCCTAGCTGTCATAGCTGTGATAGCACAGTCTAAGGGATCTCTTCAGTATATTCAGTGTATTCACGTCATGTCTGCCATGATCGAAGGATTCTGGTTCAAATCCCAGGATTTCAGACTCCCACCCCCACCTCGCCGCTATCGTTCTGCCACTAAAAATGCCCAGTAAGTTTCAAAATGGTACCAGTTCATCTGTGTAACCTTTCCTGCAAATGATGTAAGGCTAAATCCTAACCAGACTGGCTGCTCGCGGCTGCACGGCGACGTAAGATGTAGTACCAAAGACGTCAAAGTCAGTCCTTAAATGTCACGCCAACCACACGAATGCAGCAACCTTATAGGCACATAGTATCGCATCACATATCACGAAATTGTCTTCTGTCTGGTTAGGGCTGTAAAGAAATTGCAAAAGTGCAAAACTCAGACGAGCGCATGGTTGTACAAAGCACCAGGTTGTATGGCACCATGTTGCCCATACAAATTCGTCAATGTATTGAAGATTAAAGAGTTTGTTTCCATTTTGGTTTGTGCAAACCGTAATTAATAAAGCTACGAAACATTAAGTGCCCCCGCGCACACAGCGGCCAAGCCGCGTGGCCAGGTCACTGGCCTACGAGAATGATTACGATATATGTAGCAATGCGCACTTGGCCTCCACGGCCAGCCAGTCGTGGTGACCACTGGGATCCCGACCGGCGTGCAGGCGGCCACAGGGCGACCATACTTGCTCCGGGTTCATTTTTCACCACGTGATCGAGAATTATCAATGAAAACGAACGTGACCACGCGGCACGTCGCCGTGTGTTTTGGCTGCGACGACCACTGGCCGCCCAATGCGCGGGCGTCCTAAAGGCACCTGCGCACACGGCGGCCACGTCGCTGCAGGGACGAGAATGAGTACGATAATGTAGCAACGCGCACGTGGCCGCCGCGGCCAGCCAGTCGCGGTGACCACTGGGATCCCGGGCGGCGTGCAGGCGGCCACAGGGCGACCATACTTGTTCCGTGTTCATTTTTCACCACGTGATCGAGAATTATCAATGAAAAAATAAAGTGGCCGTTTCCATGTGAAACCTTACTGCTGTTTCTAACCATTAAAGACGTAAATACAATTAAAGCGAAAGCCCTAATTCCAAAACGAAGACTAATGTAAGACTATACACTCGACTACTTTCTTGGCTACATTTTTCAGAGTTCTTGGCTCATGTCGTCTACTTTCCATTCATAACACTGCTGATGATACATATATAATTTTTCAAGATTTTCAAGTACTTTTCCAGGCATGGAATTTCAATATTAGTTTCAAGGACAATTCCGGATTTTCAAGGACTCGCATGAACCCAAAATTACTTGTAGCACACTAAGACGATTATTTTTTAAATATTTCCAAGTGATGTCGTTTAGCCAAGTAGAACGCACCGATCATTAGCTGATCTATCGTGTGCAAAAGGAAAATTGGTAAAAATATTTCAATACAGCAGTAAGGTTTCACGTGGACTAAACAGTACAGCAACCCTGCAGTATCTGAAAGTTTATTTGTGTTCCTGTGCTGTTTTGACTTCGGATCAGTTAAACCTCACCTTAAGCATCAAGCGAGTTCGTATTTGTTTACTATTTTATAACATGCGTCCAGAAATACAATGAAAATGATCACATTCTTGAATTTTAATTGGATAATTCCACAACGACCAGCTATTTGGGGATGGGTCAAGGGATGGTGTTGACCCAGGTGAGCCTATAGCTTGTTATAGGTTCATGAGGTCTGTTTAGCTTGGATGCTGACCAGTGCAAGAGTCCGGATGCGAGCCGTAATGCACCCTTATTATAGGTACGATGAAATATATTTGACGAACTCGGCGTAGCAAAGAATAACATAGACACCTGAAAGGTGAAACCTCTATAAACAAAACCCTGTAAAGTTGTCTAAAAACCTTTCTAAACCCTTTTAGACGTGTGTAATTTTCTGAACTTGTATAAATCCTTTTAAAGTAAATCTAACTGTTGTAAATCTTTCTTGGCTTGTGCAGAGTTATTTAAATCTTTTTAAACTTCTCTAAATCTTTTTAAGCTCATATAAGCTATTAACTTAACTAAATTTATTAAAACACACCTAAACTCTTATGTTTCCAAACTTGTCCAAACACTTTTATGTAAACTCATTTAAACCATTCTATAAGCTAAGTGTAACCTTGTATAAGTCCTGCTTAGCTTGTGAAACCTTAACATAATTCTCTTACACTTCCCTAATCATTTTAAACTCAATCGACCTTTTTTAAAATCCTTCTGAACTTCTCTGAGCCATTCGAAAGTCGTCTTTACTTCTCTAAGCCCTCCTAAGGTAGAATAAACTTGTAAGATTTTTCTAAATCCTTACACGCTAGTTTAATGTTTCTATACTTGTCTAAATCCGTCTGAGCTCGTCTGAGCCCTTCTAAACTAAGCCTAAAATTCTTTAATTCCGTCTTGCCTTGTGTAAAACTCATTTAAACTCTTCTACACAAGTCAAAACTTGTCTAAATTTTTCAAGCAGCCTAAACCCATCTAAACTAAGCTTTAACTTGTCTAAACCCACCTTAACTTGTACAAATTTCTCTTAAACGTGAATAAACTTCTTTAAACTTCTTAAATTGCCTAAACCTTTCGATGCTACTATAAACTTGCCCAAACAATGTGTGTGGAAAGGCCCATTAGATAACCTGTTCCCGCTAAACACTATATAATTGTTGGAAAATTTTTCAAAAAACGATGGTTTTCATTATCGAGGCAGAGCTAAAAAAAAAAAATACAAAAAAAACATTAAGTAAACTAAAAGCAGAAAATCATAAAATAAGAAAGCGATCTCCTTACGATGGAAATCGGGAATCAACTGAATATTGTTTCATGGCGAGTTGCCATATAAGTTACCTCAAATTTTGCATTTCCGGATATGAATCTGTTGATGTTCATAATCAATTTTCGATTACACGGATATGAAGTGTAATCGATTCTAGCTTTTTCCATAAACGTTGTGGGTTATTCGTTTCAATGTGAACAATTTTTGCCTGATCCCAATCTGGAAGGTGTCCAGTAATTACAAGGTAGAGGCAATGGCATTCAACAACTTCTTAGACAGAATTAAACCCTTACGCTGATTTCAGCATACTCGAGTAGCTTTAGATGACTCACCTAAATAAAAGTAATGGCATGGTTTGACCCATTTTCTTTTTCCCTATTATTATTGTCTTAACTTGTTTAAAATTGTCTAAACTATTCTAAGCTTCTCACTAGTTTTCACCCTTCAAACTGATCTGAACTCTTCTATACTTGTCCATGGTGACAGTACGCTTAAAAAAATCATTTTTTTTTTATTATTATAACTGTCCAAAATAGTTTCACATTTCATGCACAGCCTTCTTCCTTTGCTTTATGAAAAAGTAACCATTGTGTGCAAGTAATTCATGTTTCTAATGCGTTCTAGCTCAAAGCTAAAATCGTTATTTTTTGTTCTTTATTTTCTAGCTCTCATGTGGTAAGAGCCATGAGATTACTTACAACGTCATTATTATTCCAAGAGCAAAGTCTGACGCCAATGAACGGCAATGCTCGGCATGAAAGGAAAAAAATCACTTAATATCCCTCAATCTTAGGCATTACTTTCTGAGCGATAAATATTAAACGGACGGCACGCAAGTTAATTTCTTCCTGGCTCACTCCAACGTGAGCACCACCATTTTAAGCAGGAAGGAGAAGAAAATTGGCTGGGTGAATGTTAACGTGGGATCGGATTAACTGGGATGATCTTCAATGTTAAAGACGATTAGGTAAATCCTCACTGTAAATTTAAGACATCTTTTCTTGACTATAAAATTAATAATAGTAGTTTTAAATTTACAAAAAAGTTTTCCTAAATTTATAGAAAAAACTTAAATTTTCGCTTCAAAGTTTTCATAAAATGCAAGTGAAAATTGACATCCATGGCAAAAACTGCTACAGGTTAGTTTACTTTTTTTTTACTTTTTTTTTACTTTTAGGTAGCCGACCCAAACTGGATTATCTGCTCCACTGCATAAAGTTGACGACGTGAGGGAGAATTAAACTGGATAAATCTAAGCAGAAAACCCAGGATCTTCGACATGCTGCAACCGACACGAGCACAACGCAACACAGGGCCCTTCTCGTCCCGAAAATGCGATGAGGACTTCCAGGGTAGGAGACGGTGCTACCATTAGTCCACCTGACCTCCCGTTAGGGACTACCTTGAAACAAAACGCATTATTTTTAATGCCACTTTTATTTTTTTGTACTTCTGGGTCAAAGGTGACATTACTAGAAAAAAATGTTGGCTGGAGACCGTTCGTTCCCAATTTTCTATTGAATAACTTTTGTTTTACCCTTATTTGCCCTTGTTTAATCTTACTTGCCCTTATTTACCCTTGTATACCTTATTATGTAACCTTTGTACTACCCTTTTGCACCACCTTTATGTAATCTTATTTAAACAAATGTGCCGTAATTTACTCTTCGTTCCCAATTTGCTATAGGGCAGTGACATAACGTAGTATAATAATAGCAAATTGGGCAGCAACTCTATGCTGGTTGGCAGTTGCTGACATTTTTAAGCAAGTGGAATCTTTATTTTCCAATTACAACCTAGCAGCATAAGGGATTGGTGAAACGTTTTTTTAAGCCTATTAAATCCGCTCTCAAAGCACTGCCTTGACTAGAAGTAGCGTTGTTTAACCCTCCAATTTAATCCAGTGCCCCTTGCAGCTATATCTCTTGTAGCCAATATGACGTCACATGAAGCTGCTCTATTGAGTAACTTTTTGTTTTACCTTTATTTACATTTATTTACCCTTGTTTACCCTGATTTACCCTTGTTTGCCCTTTATGCAGACTTATGTACCCTTATATATACCGTTATGTACTTATGGAAGTTATGTGCCTATTAAAGGTCACATCGGGACCTTAATATAATCATTGATGACAAACTTAAGTTCGATATTCATGCCGACTTTGCTATCCGAAAGCTTTTCACACTGCGTATTACGTGTTAAAAAATTGTGTAAACATACTGTGCTTGCCTTGTTGTCCAAGATCTGCCTTGGACTGTTGTTCCCAAAATCAGTAGACCCTACTACACGTTTTGCTTAAACAAACTTAAAAACTGTCCAAGAAAACTCACGAAGTGGTGTTTCCCTATTCGTGACTTTCTGTACAGTGAAGGGCTATATCTAGCTTAAAGTGGCACTATCGCTGACTGAAAGTCGGCAGAATCTAGCAACATCTAGCGCTATCTAGCGCTTGCTTGCATCAAGCTAAGGAATGCACAACGACATTTCTTTTAACGAAACAAACAAGCCACGACCTCCTTAATTGTTACGCTCTAATGCACCTGGGAACAAAATGTAAAAGTTAACAGTATCACTACCGGCAGAGTGGCGCCACGGTATTTTCGTACTGTTTTCAATCGGTGATAGTGCCACTTTAAGCTCTCCCCACACTTCGTGAGAGGTACGACAGGGGTGACGTTATTTTTGTTGGTCAACTCCTTACTAACACTTTGAATTCGACTCTTCCGCCATGTTCTTCCGAAACTTTAACTGCAATCGAGGCCACAGTCTTAAGCTACACGGTCCGACTTCTATAGACTCAACTGTCGTTTTTGCCTTTTCACTGAACGTATGGTGATTATGTACACTAATGTACCCTTACCACACTTATTTACCCTTTTGTACAATTACGTTGCCAAATTTACCCTTATGTACATTATGTACATCCTACCCTTCCCTATGCCCACCCTCCAGCTCTATCCTACCCTTACGTACCCTTATGTACCCTTGCACAACCATATTTACCCTTATGTAACCTCGTTTATACCCTTACGTTGTGTTATAGCAACATGATTGGTCCAGGGGCTTTCATCCCTTTAGTTGAAGCTGAGTAGCAGGAGTCCGTTTCGTACGTTATTGGTCCCAGCTTGTTCCCGCGGTTCCGGTACTCTCTCTGACTGATCCGCCAACTATTGGTCATACAGGACGGAAAAGCCTATGGCTCAAGACGGGTTAAATAAATATGGATGCAAACCTATTTACGTTGCCTTTTGGACTTATACGTTTGGACTTACATTTTTACGTTGTCCAAAAGGCAACGTAAATAGGTTTGCATTCGTATTTATTTAACCCAACTATTGGTGACACGCTACTGCCACTTCTCCGATTCTGTTGGGCCATTAGGCCTTAATTCCCCCCCCCCCCCCCCCCGATCCTGTTCTCTTCAACAACCGTCATTTTTTGTCCACAATTCATTTGTAATTATCTAATGCACAACTCATTGTTCAACCTTATCGCGACTATGACTGTATTATTGTAACAATGATGTGTCTTACTCGCTTGTGTCAATTGTTACCTGCTATTAGCCACCAGGAACGGTTACCAAGTAGCTGTATCTCATTCCAACCCTTCATCCCTCTTCTCAGATGCTATTAGTTTCTGTTAAATAGACGGAATCGTAACCTGTTACATCGTATTAAACCTGTTTTGTTGTTCCTGGGGGAAGCACCTTTATTTTTTTCAAATCTTTCATGACCGAAATTGCATTGGGGGTTGGGGGTGGGAGGTTGTATGTTTCCCCTTTGTCAGAGTTTTAAGGACAGTTTTGAGGTCCTTTTCCCACTTATAATTAGCATATAGGCTGCCTAACCCTTACCGCGTTTTGATTTTCGGATGAACGAGTGATGGGAGGTGTCCAGTTTTTTTGCATTGTTGGAAGATTCTCGGTTGATTTTGTGTTGTATGATGTGTCCTGTGGACGAGAAATTTCTTAATTTAGGCTACAAATATAGACAAATGTGATCCAAATTAACATAAATTTCACTGTCTCCTAGCTGCTCGATATATTTTTCGGTGCAAGGTTGCCAATTTGATACTTAACTCGTCATGAAGACCTTTGTATTTCCTTACATTTCCTCTCCCCTCCCCCCTCCGGTCCACAACCATATTTAGCCCAACAACCAAAATTTTCAAGATTACGTAGCCTTGACAAACGTTTTGCTGTGATACAATTTCTACAACAGGGTGAACCAGCGTCACTGTGCAAACCAACACTCTCGACTAACCAACCGCCTGTAGTTGGTGCCATGTCACCAGCACTTATACAGGGTTGCAGAAAATTCTTATTGGAAAAAGTTTCCCACAAAATTGTCTTACAGATATTTCAAATTTCCACAGCCTTTCACTATGTAGGCAAGTCATTTTTCAGTGAATTTCCACAGTACGCTGAAATTTCCCGCGAACCTCGTTCTAGCGTTCTGGCATATTCTGCACACCTGCACTTAAAGGCTATCATCCTTTTTAGCTGTTACGGTTTTGCCCTTGCTTTTTAAACTTGACTTCTTAGCCGGTTTTTACACCGGTGAAGATGGAAAAGTGCATAAGGCCAGTGTTCCGTTCTTTTAACGTTTTTCGCATTTTTCGCCTCCAGGCTCAACGCCAGTTAACACGCACGCCGGAAAGTTGACGCCTTTAGGGGTGCTTTGGTAAAATAAGATAAGATTCTGGCAACATTCCTTATCATTTATGATGGTCTTTCCACTGATACACTAAACTAAGGGAGATAACCTGGAGTAATTGTGTGAACGTCATTTTTTTTATTATGTCTTTTATATACGCCTAGGCCTACAGTTTATAGGCCTATACTTTTCAATGGTTTTATGAATCATCCTGTGTACTGGTCCCAGCCGGAAAAAAAATCTTCTTTCCCTTAGCCACGAAGTTACTTGTTAGGATCTTTTATTCCATTTTTTTTTTTTCGGATCTTTGGTTCGGATTTTTTTTATTCTTAAACAAAATTATTATTCCTAACTGACAATTTTTGAGAAAAGGCAGAACTTGTCACCATCACAATAATTTTTTCCCTTTCAAACCCTTTTTTTTTAATCTTTCCCTCTTCCCACCACCCCCCCCCCCTTCCCTCCCACGCCTAGAATCCATGACTTCCTGTCTGAGAACTCCATTGTTGTGGGCACGCCACCGTGATTTGGCTCCATTGTTCGCCCCCGTGACACGTCAAACTTAAATCGTCTTGACGCGCCTCACTGAACCAGGTGAGGTATAGTACTGTGCCGTAACCATGGCGACGAGCCAGATTAAGCTTCGGCCGAGGCTTTTCAATAGCACCATCGCCGTATTATTGTTGTGCATCGACGGAGAGAAGCGGAGGAAAAGCAGATTATCTCGGAAATTGGTGGCTTCGGGTTTGGAAATTGGCCTCTATTTTTAGAAAAGTTTGCAGACTCGCGCCCGCGCTCTCTCTTCTCGCTCGCACAAGCAAACCACCCTATTATGGGATGCCAAAATGCAATATACGCTCAACCACTACCTCTCTATCCCCCCCCCCCCAACAGTCGTTTCTACTCTTCATACCTTCGCGTTACCTTTCTGAATCGGAATACATTTGCGAGTAAACAGAATGGTGCCAATCAGATGTGCGCATACCCGTGAAATGCATTTTAAGCCCATTCACAAAGAGATTTATCCCTTGCGATCCACTACACATTTTATTTTATTGGAATATTGAAAACTGAAAGCCGTGCATGCGTTCAAGCCAAAGTTGATGTTTAAATTAATACTATAATGCTTCGAACTCTCGTTGCATGCAGTTTTGTCAAGTGTATAGTGTTGTGTGTAGTTTTGTAAAAAAAATATATAGAATTTAACCAAGAAGTGGACAGTAAACCACAGTAAAGTTGGTTACTAAGTTTCGGTCTTATCTCTGGATGATTATCAAACAAAACAAAAAAAAAAACGTTTTGCACAACACGGAATCACCGAGAAAGTACAACACTCATAGGAAATAAAGAAACAAAGGAGCATAACAGTGAAAAATCATACACTAAAAAGTAGCTAAATCTTGGCAAGCTATTTTTTTTATCATGGACTTCTCCAAATCACAAGTTGGACGATCCTACGTCTGAGCCTTCTCTCCAAGGCCAATATTTGGAGAAATGACTCAGTTGTGACCCGGTGTTCGTTGGTTCGAGTCTTGGTCACGTCATCTCAGTGAACACACAAGTTCGTAGTCATAAATACTTACCACATCTTAGCTACTTTTAATGGATGAGTTAGATGTGCTGTGTGTTTCATTTACTATTGTATGATAATAATTCATAGTTTTGTTTACGTCTATTCACAGCGCCCAGCTTTAACCAGATGAACCCTGTTAGAACAAGTCATAAAGGGCGGATTAAATCCTTACGCAACATTTCTCCAGGAGGAAGGTGGGTGGGGTCAGGGGTAGACAACAAGCAAGAGAAATAGACCAGGCAGTGCATGACTGTGCATTAGGAAGAAGGATAGATTCGTATCGCGACAAAGTTGCTATTTTATAGTTAGGTGCTTGATCTGCTCTGGTCTGGTCGGGTAAAGAAAAGCGTTGTTTATTCCCAGTGATCCCATATTGAATATTTTTCTCACTTGATAAATGATCCAATGATAGCACCGAAAATACTACTTTACAGAATACGAGTACAATTCTTGGCTACATCCAATATTAAGTGCATTTTACCATTTTACCCACGCAGTGTAGCCTGCATTGGTGGGCAACATTGAGCTGTACGTGCAACGTACTGTACGTACTAAGGAGAAGAAAGATATTCTCAACTGAATCTGCAAGGTATCCTGAGGTTTCCTCCCTTCGTCAAAAGAACGCTATTTCCCCAGTCTTAAACACTACGAGGATCCTGATTGCGAGGAAGAACAACTAATTCGAAGCATTCTTTGGAGCTCAAACTGCAGCTGGGGTTGACAGTAAAATGTCCTAACAAAATCAATTTAACAAAAACAACAAGATTATTCATTGTTGCATTCAACATGCGTGCAAACACTAGGTCTGTGCTCCCTAAAACAAAACAACAAAAACAGGTGTGAAGCCAATAGTAGTGCGCTTGTAGTGACTATCTTCACAGAATGAAACGCTGACAAACTGGATTAGTTTTTTTTTTAAACCTCACACAGCTCTCGCTGATCAGTTCCCAGTTTATTATTACTTGAAAAAAGTGAACTGGGTCTTGTTTTGAGTTTCAAATCAGAAAGATCGTTTCGTTCATTTTTTTAATAATAACAATAATAAACCTTCCGTCGGTAAGCATAATTGCTGTAAATCCCCTCAATTAGTAGGGTTTTTAAAAAAGGTTAAAAAGAAACTGATGCCACTCAAATTAGCCGTGCTTCAGGATGACGTTTGGAATCCATAACCTTGCATATATCTTTGCCACTATTACATAAGCGTCGAGATGCGTTCACATTGTGAGTACCCATGGTGTAATAACTCTTGTTTTGCATTCCATCCATTGTCACAAGGACGCCTGGGAGAGAAGCTACAGGATTCGCTTCTTGGCTCCAGTCCAGTTCATTCAACATTGCTGGAACGATTGCTCAGTGCCTCCCTAAGAGGCATTAACTTTCCGGCCCGTGCGAAACTGGGAAGGAGCCGAGATGTGTGAAACGCACAATCTATACCCCTGTCGACGTTGGCTTAAACAAACAAAAGTTCTCTGGCGCGTCAACGTCGGTCCAACACTGCTGCTTGTTAGAAATTACCTGGTTGGATCAATTACCTGGTTTATCCATTAAAAATCTACACTGCGTAATTTTAACGTATATCCGTAACAGTAATCACGATCACTCGTTTAACAACTGGCCGCGTAGGGTCGCGAACAAGAAGGAGAGATGGATCTAGGGGAATATAAACACGGGCACTCCAGGTTCAGCGCTACGGAACCTTCTTTATGCCACTCCTGCTATTACCAGGAATGTATGAAGCTACGAACTGTAGTGGTTGACGACTCCGCAAACAACTACCAACTGGAAGAATAAGACGAATCGGGAACAGGAGACCTAAGTTAGGTTAAACTCAATCCAACAGCTTATGGCGTATTCTCACCTATCGTCTTCGTCTTCGTTACGTAGCCGTGTCAACGTAGGTGCGTTTGCCAGCGTTCGGGGTCAATTCCCACTTTACGTTTTTCCCGAACGTTAGCCAAACGGACAGCCAATGACGTTCATTCTGTCATCTAGCCAATGGGGTCATACTTCAAATAGCGTTCTGCTCGCGGGTCTGCTCGAACAGTTGATCGAAAATGGGTGCCACCGATACTTTATTTTTTAACAGCGTGTTTAGGCTCAGTCATTGAAATGATTGTTAAAATGATTGTGCATGATTGTCGAAACGGTTTATGCCAATTTCAACCATATCAAAAGCCTCGGCCAAAACGGACGATATTAAAATGGTTTCTGCAAACATAAAAATACATTGAAAGCATAATACACTTGCATGTGTCACGAAAAAAAGTAGAGACGAACGGGAAAGGATTCCGGAGGGGGGGGGGCGGTATATTTGTGGAAGTGGACTAGGGCAGAGCCCCCTCAGACAAGAAGGCCGAGTCAACCGCATCTCCCGTAATGCTGGAAAACGCGCACACTATGTCGCTCCAGTTCGCCGCACGAGGGCGCTCCTGGCATGTGCCACTTCGGCTCTGTGTTAGCATTCGTGGCTGATGATTTTTCGACCTCTTGTGAATAGAAACACAGACAGAAGCTACCTAAATCAGGTTTAAATTAAATTTTAAGTTAAAACTTGAAAGCTTAAATTGTAGTACATTAGCAAAAAAAAGTAAAGCATCGATATATTTAAACAGAATTTTTTTTATTGCTTTTTCATGTAGTTACCGTTTTTTTCGAAGTTTCGTTATTAGAAACGCACAGTAGCGACCTCAGGTTGAAATTATATTTTGAGTTACAACTTCAAAGCTTAAATTGTAGTAAATTAGCAAAGAAAAAAAGTAAAGTATCGATATTTAAATAGAATTTTTTTTATTGCTCTTTCAAAGTACTTACTGTTTTTGCGAACTTCTGTGACTATAAACATACAGTAGCGAACTGAATCTGCTTGATATTTTTTAAAGTAAAATAGAAAGCTTAAATTAAATACGAACAAAGAACAAAGTTAAGTATTGATTTAAAAAAAATAAGAATTACTCTGAACATACTGTAACTTCATAATATTAGTTCTGCACTGATAATAACTGCTTTAAAGCAGCGTGCACGGGGGGGGGGGGGAGGGAAGAGAAGACATTAATACCCAGTTTGTAAATTTTAAAAATGGCCTTTTTGTGCCGATATTCGTAGATTTAATTTAATTTTTTTTATCACTGTCTGATACTTGTTAGGCCTAATTTTTTTTAATTTTTTCTACATACAAACTTTTTTTCAGTGCGGTACAAAGTTTTGAAAAAGTTAAAAGTGACAATGTTTTTGAATCCAAAATCTAATTTTGAATTCGAAAAAGAGGGTCTTTTTTTTTTCACCGAGTTTCTAACTTTAAAAGAAAGAAAAAGCCCCTTTTGTAATTCAAAATTGAATTTTGGATCTGGAAACATAGTCCATAAATTTTAATTTTTTTTTAAAGTTTGGTCTCAGAAAAAGTTTCGTGGAAAATTGTTTTTTGAGTCACACTATACATTTTGTGTACTGATGGTTGGGACATTTTTCTTTTTCCGATTATCATCAAATTGGGGTATGAAATTTATCCACATGAAATCCATATTACCAATGTGACGTGTTTCCATTTCGAATGACATTTTTCAGCCATGCTATTGATAGCCTCTTACTGTTGACATGTTTATGTAAAATATCAACCTTTGATATAATTTTTACTTTGCTATAATGTCATTTATTATTTAATTTCCTTTTTTAACCCATGAAGTACAATTTCAGCCTTGAAAGCTCAAACTTATGATTCATCTAATACGAAAATGTAAATCATTTCACTTGTATTCACCTGTCAGTGGGATTCCAATCTTTTCGACTAATGTTTTTCAGCCATCTGCTTCTCAGATCGCCGTCGGAGGGTAATTCGTGGTAATTGACACCTTTCGAATTAACATTCCTGCTGTGTGAATTGCACAAAGGCACACAACAATTAACCATTTTAGTTTTAAACAACGTGGGTACACGCCAAAACACACGCGGCCATGCTTTCTTCACAGAAAACGGCACATGCTCTAGCTGCCATCTGGCGGCCGTTTCGACTGATTGCGCAATGTTTTCTGTGCGCGGTTTTACAGGCACTGACTCGGCCTTCTTGTCTGAGGGGGCTCTGACTAGGGCAACCTACCTCCCCTGCAATAAAAATTGTCAAGATTTAGCAACAAAATTAATAAAAAAAAATAGTGATCGGGGATGGGGAGGGCATATATTGGGGGAGGGGGGTATATTTAGGGATGAAAACAGAGCTACTTCTCCCCCCCCC
>JAHWFP010258637.1:195404-209621 GCA_023313725.1 Lithobius niger | reverse complement strand
AGGGAAAGTCAGGGAAATAATGGAAAATTGGTGAAAAGTCAGGGATATTTGCTTTTAGAATGAACTGTTTTTTTTTTAGAACCGTTTATTTATGAACCGCTTTTTCATTTGATAAACGGATAGAATGTTGGTTTTTTAGAATGAATAGTTTGTTCTCGTACGTGCTACTCGCTTTGCTGCTTACCTTATTGTCCTATTTTTTAAATAAAAAAAATTGAGCAAAATTTACAGCTGCCATCCAGGTGTAGTTACGATGCCGGCCTGCAGAGTGAGCACTGAGCAGTTAGACTCTGTGCAATTGCCACAGAGGACAGACAAAAAAAAAGTTCAAGTGTTTTGGTTAGGGATATTTGAAGAAGGAAGAAAAGGAAAATCAGGGATATTCATTTTCATATATGTGTATAAACCCTGAAGTCTTGTTAAAAATATGTTTATAAGTGTTAACCAAGAAATAGGTGCTAAAAATATGACTTTTGCTATGATTAGTCCATGAATGCCGGAACTTCGTGTGGAACTGAGTTGATTGATCCTGGAGTAGGAAAGGAAAGAGTTCTTAAAGTCTAAGCCGACTAGGGCAGAAATATAAACGGGACAGAAAGCCAAATGGGCTCTATAAGTGTCAAATAAATACGGATGCAAACCCAATTGCGTTACGTTTTGGACTTAAATGTTAGACTGCCTGAGTGGGGAATTGAACCCAAGACCTTTGAAACCAAATGCCGGAGTCCTACCGCTCAGCCATGTCAGCACAGCCGGTGTCAGTATAGCTGACCGGTAGGACTGCAGCCTTGGTTTCAAAGGTCGTGGGTTCGATTACCCGCTCAGGTAGTCTATCAACTCGAGACCTGTGGCTTATGAAACAATCGTGCTAACCACTGACCCACTCTGACCCCCAATCCAATGTTGTTACCGTCTGTTGACAACAAGAGGCGAATTTGTAAGACTGACAAGGTTTCCAAAAGTCTGTCAGTAGATGGCGATCCACAACAAAGCCTGCCGATTTGATGTTTTCTGAGCTTTGCGGAAGGTATACCATGCGACTGCTTCACGTAACGGGCTTTTAGCCTTGGACGAGAACGCGCGAGAGTAAAAACGGGATACTCATGAATTTGAAATGTGATGCTTGTAGTAGAAGATATATACACCCATGCGTGCCCCCAGTGACCCCTCCAACGCTTCCCTCCCTCACTGTTTTTCCTCTCCATTTCTGACACTACACGTACTGCACGTAAAAAAAAACATATTCTTTAGCAGCTAAACTTGTCTCCGACTCAAAAACTTCTTTGCTTCTGCGGTGATAAACTGCGAGTCTGACACAAAAGGCGAGCTGTTTCGCGGCGGCGTTAGAGCGACGTTTTGCGCTATCGCGCTGCGAACGTAACATGTTGTTATGCGTCGCCATTTTAAATGAATTTCGAAACTGCACCGCTACGCTCCATCAAAGTGAAGTTTAAGGGTCTCCTCCGCCCTCCCCCCCCTTTTTACAGTGAAAAGATCGATTCTAAATAGCACCATCATGGTGCGTAAATGTACATGTATGCAAGGAGATGTATGCTCTGCCATGTATACCTGCATTCATAGCCAACAAGAAATAAAGAAAAAGAAGAAAAAATAAAAACGAAATGTACTGCGGCAGGCTGGTGGAACGACATCTTTGACAATAATCAGGAAATAGTAGGCCCTTGCGGAAGAAGAAAGAGGTTTCTGTGTGTGGGGGGGGGGGGGGGGGGGGTAAGGGGACCGATGCGGGGGAGACGGAAGGGGGTATTAAAGGGGAAGGGGAGGAGAGAAGCGCCAAAAAGGTGGGTAGACTTCCATTTAGGAAATTTAATTTCGGCATTCACGCAAGCAAAAGTTGAAAGAAAGAAAAGAAAACCGAAAATAAAAAGATGAAAAGAAAAAAAATGAAAAGAAAAAAAACGAAAGGCGAAAATAAGAAAAGGCGAAACGAAAACGAAACGAAATAAGAACGAGTCTCTTTCTCAAGAAATGAAAGTGCATTCGAGACAAAAAAACCATTACCTTCAGGACATCGAAATGTTTTACAAAAAAAAACCTTAAAAAAAGGGGAAAAATGGTCTCTGCGTGTAGCACTATAGTAGATGATGATGCGTGTGTATAGTATGGATTTTGTGCTCGTCCTCCCGTGCTGTGACGAGGGGGCGACGGTGTATATGTATATACGTGTATATAAATGTATACACACACACACACAACATGAATGTGTGCCAATTCCATCGCGATGGTCAGTGAATAATTCACGAAATCAGCAGCAGGGGGAGCCACGATAACAACGACATTTGTGGGAATGGCCCTCCATTTTCGTTGGTCGTATAACGAAAGATGCCTTTGCCAAAATAGATGGACTCTTTTCTCTCTACCTGCTGAGCTACTTGCAGACCGATACGACCATGACAATAGTTTTTATCATACAAATGACGCATTATAGGGACGTATGTTATAGCCCACTCTCCCACCCTCCCATTTCTCCCACTTCCCAACCAATCATTTCACTCAAACAAAGATAAAATAAAAAAGAAGAAAGGAACGAATTCACTCCATTCTGGTTCAAAATTGTTCTTTACTGATTCTTACTACGGTGTAGGGTTCTGTCGTTGCAACACGGTACCAAATGTGCAACGGTACTACTGGATGACTGGAATGTGTTATGCTTCCCAGCAATAATACCAAAAGCACGCCAGTTTTCAATCTGAAACCCCACCTGTACTAAATTATTAAGTGTTTTCCTATTTCCTATATTATTGAGACGACTTTGACTGACTGTTAACTGCATATCTGGCAATTCTCACCTATAAATAAGACAAGGTACACGCATTGAAGATATACTATCGAGTGTCGTTATTTTCTAGTAACAGCAGTTTGCATCAGCAACACTGGATCTGCACTGCAGATTTACAATGTGTGCTATAACTAAAATCTTTGCCGGACTAAAATATTCGTTGAAGTGCATTAGTGATCGACTGTAAATACTTGGATGCAGTACAGGTAAAGCAACTGTATGTAGGATTATCAGAGATGAAGGGTGGAAAATCGCTACTGATTTTAAAGACGATAATTTAGGCTTATTTGCTAAAGCCTAAATTCTGAAAAATGTGAAAAATTGAAAGTTGGCCGATTGGGGTTATGATTGTTAGGGGTTTGAAAGAGCGTGGTAGTTTTTGCGTCATTTTAACAATCTTTTTTTCAACTTTCAGTAAGAATAGGGAGATTTAGTCCTAGATGACTCAGACAGAGCTAGTCTTAAAAGAAAGCTACTCTATTCTAATTCCAGGTAATGCATACCGTATGCTACTCTAGGATACAGCTACAAGACAAATGAATTTCGGGAAAGTTTCCCACCGGTTATTCCTTTTTTTCCCCATTTTTTTTTCCATTTATTGTTTTTAAAGCACCACTGAACATGTTTTGTACATAAATTGCTACTTAACGGGCCCTGACCTACAAGCGAATATATATATATATTTCGCTTGCTTTTGTTTGGTGTAGCCAATTAAATTTTATTAGACATTTGTGTCTTATTAGTGCGGCCTTTTTAACTTTAAAGAGTCCTGATAAGGTGGGACATATTGGTATTTTATTTACATCCTATTAAATTATTTATTAAAGAAGGAATATTTCTTTCTACTATAAACGTCTTTCCTTAATATTTACGCCCCGTCTTTACTTTATTTTCGAGTCTTGGAGTTTGTTGGCCTGTTCAAGATTTTGCTTCATGGTTGGTTTTGCTTTAGGGAGCTCACATACCGTATATTTAATCATATCAAAAACCAAAATTGGTAAAAGGGGCCGAAAAGTTCCGAGTTCCGAAGGGCCGAACCATTCGGAACTTGGCGGCCCCTTTTAGAAGTTTTAATTTTTGATATGACATCACTCCTTTTTTTTTAATTGAGTATTGACTCAACTCCACTACCGTGCAGATGTGTAATAAAGGGCCACGTCAACAAGAAATTGTTTTTCAACAATTTGCTACTACCTTTTGCTTATAGGCCGAACTATTCTCAACTTAGTTACTTTGTTATATATTTTGGGTTTGGTTTTAAGTTTGTTGTAATTTGTTTTATTTAGTTAGTTTTGGTGTGTTGATATCACTCCTTTGAAGGGCCGAACCACTCTCATCTTGGCGGCCTCTTTACCAGTTTTTGGCTTTGTTTATTTTGCTTTGTTTTTCAGTTGGTTTATTTTTCGTGAAATGGACGTGAATACAATTTCTTTGCAAACATTGTTTAGATTTATCGTGATACACTAGTGTGTATCTTGGCACGCACGTCAGTATACACGTTCTCATTGCCCGATCTTTCGCCGTCCAATGACGGACGATGCGGACAATACTAACAATGGTTATAACAACAATTTCGTACTTACACGCCCTCCCACGCCATCTCCGTTACACCCCCAGGCTCCAAACCATAAAAGGTAGGCAGTTCGTATTGTACTGCAGCCATTCATCCAATTTCATAGCTGGAAGCCTTCCCGTTATCTCGGTATGGAAATCACCCTTTGCGATTTAACATGGGAATGAGCTAGTTAGCTAGTGTAACACATTTGCAACGTTATTGAGGGTCAGATTTTGCATTGAAAGCAGCTTACGGCATTCCTACACGAGTTAATTTTTGTCAGGTGGGTCATTGCTCTCGATTTCAATACAATTTAAGATTTTGTACCGCATTATTATTTTTCCCCAAGTACCTGAAATGTGCTCAACTATGCTTCAGGATATAAGACACTTACGCTATGGCGTCGCGCTATGGTTAACAGCCTCGACAATTGAATTGATGTGATGTTTGTTGTAATTTTTATTGCCTAACTTGGCGCGACACACTAGTGTGTGTCTAGATTTCTCGACGGTCGTTAAAAAGGTCAGTCGTAAGGCTTTGCTTCCTTACCGTTGTTTGTTGTTATTACCCGCTCCAAATGTTCTGACTTAAATAACTTGAGAGCACATCATTACAGCACTCCGTAAGCAACATGAAATGACGCAGTCACATAGCCTATCATCATTCACATGATCATCAAGGAATGATGTGAATGGATTATCTCAACTCGCATTGACTTACTGCATAGGCAACCCATTCGGTCCGTACCACTCTCAGCAGGGTTGGTAAGTATGATATTTACATAAATATCAAAATATCGGATATACATCAAGTTTTTGGTACATACCACATATTTTAAACAGATAGGCATTACCTTGTGTGTATTTTCAGAGTGCAGCCTACTAATATTAGCATTAAAAATAATTACGCTCTAGTCTGTATATTAGTAGACTAACGAAATATTCTTCAGGAAATTAGGAATCAACAGTTACTTTACTTACGCATTTTAATATTTACAAAATTTTATCTGTTTATTAATTTATTGCTAATATGCTGATTATCTAACCCACTTTTTTTTTTACTTCATAACGACCTTTGGGGAGTACAGTAACAGGTTTTGATTATTTAAATCTTTGAAAGAAGGGGGATTCCCTAACTTAGGTCTTTCCCCACTTATTTTCAGTGTTACCCATTAGACTAGTGCTTTTACAGCCATAATTTTGGAAATGGTTTAAAATTAATATTGTTTTAAGATTTTGGCAAATCTTAAAGAAAACTATTGACAACTCTCATTAGAATTTTAACAAGCTGAAGATATTAGAACAAAACTGTAATTTGGTTCTGGTGATATATGATATATATAAACGGGCTAATACCGTGTGATATATATATCGGCCAACCCTGCTTCTCAGTCAAAAACAGAATCCAAGACGCATCGCGAGGTTTGTAAAGGGTTCTCCAAGAGAGTGCCAGTTCGAATACGACGACAGACACAAGACCCATTAAAAAATAGCCACCTGGTTAGGTCCTGCAGTGGAGGGTTAATAGATTTACGTGGGTAAAATGAATGGGAGAAGCATTTAAGGATTCGTCTGCATCAGGATGTAATTAGACAAGGAGGAACTGTGTTGTGTCATGATTGTTGTATGTGAACGCTTACTCGCTCCGAACGTTGTGATAACAGCTTGTGTGCTCATCACGACGTCACTAAGAAATAAAAGTCAAGTAAACAAGCCTCTTTAAGTGCAAATGTTCTACTTTTGTTAAAAATTTATTAAAAGCCATTTAATACGTTTCAAGAGCTAAAATTTTGTTGAAACCGGAAGCAACGGCTCACCTGGAAAAATTATTCCATACGGGAACGTCTTTGAATTGGCTTTCAACGCGAAATTTGATCCTAAATAATGTTGCAAATTGGTTAAATACGCAATGGTTGGCTGGCTAGCTACGTGGTCCGCCAACTCCCATATTAATTTCCATAGGCCCACTATTCTAACGAAGTATTAGAAATGACTTCTGATACAAAATTGGCCGAATGAGCGTAATGAGAAACGAACACCGTACTATTTTTTTGGTTCGCAGCTTAGAGCTGTCACACGGCGGGACTGACGTTGCTTAAATATTTACGTTTCAGAATTCATTAGTTAATGATTAAACATAAATTCACTCAGTCGTGAAAGGCTATACAAACGATGCTACTGCTAACTAATTGTTAGTTCTTAGTATTCGTGTCATGAAATCAGTTTTATTTTCCGTTGCATAATGTGTTTTAAATTTGATTTAAAAGCTTCGAGTGACTGTATCAAAACATACGCTATGTAATGTACTGGAGTATCTCTGTCAAACATATTTTATTTAAAAATATTTATATCATAATAATATCTGACGTAAGCTACAGCATGTAAGTAACAAAATATAGGAAGTAGCATTTGGGCAAATTATTTATTTATCCTTTGAAATAATACTTGGTGGGATTATCTAGGTGAATGTTATGGTCTGCTGATGCCACCCCTTCGAAAGGCCGTACCATTCCCAATTTGGTGTTCTAATATGATTAAATATGGTCACATCCGCTCCCTATTTTCATGCATCCTGAGCGTAAATAGCTTTTGCACCATTTATATTACGTATGTTTGAGCGTACGTGAGAGAGAAAAAAATAGGAAAACCAGGAAAACAAAAGCGTTGCAACATGTACAGTTCCGGTAAAAAAAAAAACGCCCTTTTTTGTTATATCGAGGGTCGTAATAACAACCATGGAGAAATTCAGTTATCTCGAAAACTACTGGACGGATTTTCATGAAACAAAGACTGAAATACTTATTAGATTGTCTACTGTATTTCTACCCTTATTAAATATTACGTTAACTGACTGAAAATAATTGGCCGAGCGAGAAAAACTTAATGATATCTGATATCTTGAAAACTGGTGGATGGATTTTCATGAAACAAAGACTGAACTGCATATTATATTTTGTTGCTTAACATTGCATGTCATACGTATACAAATATAGCATATATCATAACAATTAACCCAGTTTGGGTTTTATTCAATTCTTTCCAGTAGTTCATGAGATATATTATTAGTTATCAACTCGTGTTGCTCGCTCGGCCAGTTATATTTGGATACTTACCATTTCATGTAATACGCATAGAAATATAGCTGATATCATAACTCCAACCCAGTTTTTCTTTCATTCAATTCTGCCCAGTAGTTTTCGAGATATCAACATTTTCGTACAGAGTCATATACATTAATCCTCCACTCTTCCGTATAACGAAGGGTTTTTTTTTTTACCGGAACTGTACATACGTTTGAACTAATGTTGCAAAACTGAGGCTTACAGGAAAGCCAACATGGAGGCATATACCTTTAAACTAACAGCGAAACTAATGTAACAAACTGTACGATGAGCTACACGTCCGTTCGAAGAGAACCGTGATAAAGTCCGCAAAAGAATTCAAATTAGAAAAACTCAAATTATGTTGCAATTTTACCCTCAGTTAATTAATACTTACGTGTAACTGAAACGGGTTTCTTAGGAAAATCCCTTTCCATGGTAATGTTAATTGCAAGCAAGGGGGAAACTACTTCACTGTTCTAATTAATCTAGTTTTCCTTTTAATCAAAATAATTTTGACTTTTTTACTATGGAGTCTGATGCAAAAGGACATTAGCCTCACGTCTGCGATCAGGAGAGATGAAATAAGTTGGCCAGAAAAGCAATGCTTTACACCGCTATTTCCAATAGTTTGCAAACATTTTTCGCAGTAATAATGTCACTGAGTCACTATCTTACAGCAAGTGTCTGTATTCATTTAAGTCACTATCTTAACAAAACAGTGTTGGGCTTCGAAGGTGATTTCAAACAGTGCGAAAATTGTTCTACAAATGATAGAATGTGTGGTCAAATGATTCCTGCCCTGTTTTAGAAATGATTTTTAGTTTCTTCATTTAGCTGAAATAATCTTCTGCCTCGTCGTTAGCGTGGCTGCGGCAACGATAAACACACCGTCCATTATCTTGACCAAGGCCAAATCTGAAAACTGATCATTCCTCGAAAGAAGTATATGAATGAATGAATGGGGGGAAAAGTTCGAAACAGCCTCTCGTCCTATTTCTGCTCAACATGACGATGACCGGCCTGCGGCTGCACCTTGTCACCTAACTTAGGCTGGCGCTGACCACTACAGCTTCAGTCATGTAAAGATTATTCGGGTACTAAGGGCGGCCTCTAGATGCGCTATCTCGGTGTTGAGCCTAGATCGTCACATTATTAAAAGTCAAGGGACCAACTGTTAAGAGAACACAAGACTCACGATTCACCATAAGCTGCCATAAGATCGAGTCTTACACGTATTTAAATGCAAAACCCTTACTGGTCGATTGCTCCCACTATTCTTGAGGCCATGATATGAAAGCTAGTGTAACCAAACCGTTTATTTTTTTGTTTCATCCATATGGTCGAATAGATGTAATTTTCCTTTTTTTTTGTACAGCAGGATAGCTAGGTTTATTTTATTTTGTATTTGTAGCCCGTGAGATTGGAAGGCGAGCTGGCAGTTAATAAAAATGTCAGATCTATAAATCAGAACCCTAAGCCAAACACGATTATGTCCTTATTTCCTCAACCACATGACTGAATTGTCAAGGTTAAAGGGGAGTTGCCACCAAATGACAGACTGCAGCATCCATAGCCGTTTACCGCTATCTACTTCTGTCCAGCCCTTACTTTCAACAAGCAAAGGAACATACTAATAAAGTTCTTTTTATGAAACAAATAAGCTATGTGCCACCTTAATTACTGAGTGTAAAGTTGGTGCCTCCACGCACAAGCCATGGAGCAAGCCGTAAAAGTTAAGCCTAATGACATCACGGGCGCTTTTTTCTATATATCGACATTTTGAAACGGAGATTTTGCACCGCTAGATGGGAGCCATCTAGTGATAGTTATATTGTTAACCTTGACTACTTGCTCCCTGGTGCACGTGGATGAACCAACTTTACACTCAATAATTAAGAAGGCACGTGGCTTGTTTGTTGTGTTAAAAGAAAATTTGTGGCGCAATCCTTCGCTTGTTGAAATCAAGTGCTACATGAAATAATGGTAGACGGCGCTAGACGCTGTAGTCTATTATTCGATGAATAGGTACCTTTAATACAGAATGAATGAGTTTTGTTTACAGCTCTTCAGGAAAAGAGACACGACACAAAAACAACAGAAAAACATCACTTAATAAATAGAAAATAACATCTTCTTTCTGTTTTTATTACATTAAGAAACTAATTTAAATCCTACATTTCTGCCATTTGCCCTTTTACTAAATATTCCATTAAAAGGTGAAGTCACGAAGGATCTTTATTTTCAGATTTAAGAGCAAGGACGAACACTCGACTCTTGTACGTCTGTGTTTCTATGAGCGCGAGTATCGTGACGCTGATAAGAAACGAAAGCATCAGCTCGGTCCGATAAGGCACACACGCGTCTATTTAATGACCTTCTGCGCATGCCTGTTGGGAAAGGCTGGCGTGTCATGGGTTGGGGAATCTGGAACGCACAATTTTCGAACAAAATAATCTAAAGGTCAACCCCATAAAATGCCGCTGCGTCCTATTAAGTTGCGCACCGCACAATAAAATGGCAAAGCTCTTGGCCGACACAGAACTCGTCAGCAATTTTGCAAAATGTCATGTGCAGAAAACCATGACGCGGTAGAGAGCACTTGCTGTCAATGCACCAGACCGCAAGTGTGCCAGACCCCTTCCCCCCTCCCCACGAAACGTCCTAGAGTGATAGAAACATTCAATGCTGATTCACGACCACAACCACTACAGCTATAACACAATGGTAAAATTCAGTTGCAAAAGAAAGTCCATGCGGAAATACTAAGAGCATCAATCGGCCAAAGAGCGACGTCGAATGTTGTCCGATTTTCTCAATTAGCCTATAATCGAGTAATGGGGAGACTTGTGTGTGCCATGCCTTTTTTGCAGCACTGTCTGCGTAAGTTTATCTGACAACTGACATACCAGCAATTTTTGTCCAAGTTTGGCTCTGGAACACGAATGCACTTTTTTTATTCAATGTAAATAATAGATAATGGTCCCTCTTTATTTCAACGAGTCTCGTCGATTTTTTCTGGTCCTTTTAGGTGTGGCCAAAGCCTAAATTTGCATTTTATGGCCGAAAATAAAATAGGTGTGTTTATGCTGTTGCGGGAGTTCCATTCGCGTAAAGTAAAATCTGTACAGCAAAAAGCTGCTCAAGCAACAATTATGTGCTCTCAGCCTTCCAGCCGTAACTAAGGAGCTAAAATTGCACAAATTTCTTTATCTATTACCAGTGCCAATACTTTTTAAACTACCTTCTCTATTTTATAGATTAGAGGCTTGAGGTGGCAATCTCGGTCTCGTATGGTTGAAGAAAGGGAGAAAATGGCGTCGAATAAGACTAAAACTAATGTAATTGATGAATATTTTACGGGGTGATTTATAAGTCCGTACCCAGTGCAAACATTTTGTTACAATGACGACTACCTGATTACGAAATGGTCTGGGGGCTATTTTTGATTTCTGGTTAGGTTATAGACACATTTCTTCAAGGTCATCATGGTGTTAGCTTATGAACTACGCCAGTCCTCGTAGAATATCGGTGTAAATTAGAAAATTGTAGAGAACTATAAACCAACGTAAAGTCAAAAACAGAATGAAAATCGGATAAGAAAACCTCAGGATTTACAGGCGATCAAAGTTAGTAGTATAACTGCACCACTGCAGTACACCGGGGGGCATGCAGGCGGCTTCATTAAGACTTAAGGATTTAAGGCATACTTCCTGCATGCTCCAGTGTACTACAGTGCAGTTTACTCTGATCGGCTATAAAACGTGGGATTCTGTACTTTTTTTTTTTGTTTTTACGTTGGTTTATGGTATTCGTGGGATTCTGTAACTTTTTTTTGTTTTTACGTTGGTTTATGGTATTCGTGGGATTCTGTACCTTTTTTTTGTTTTTACGTTGGTTTATGGTATTCGTGGGATTCTGTACCTTTTTTTTGTTTTTACGTTGGTTTATGGTATTCGTGGGATTCTATTCCTTTTTTTTACGTTGGTTTATGGTATTCTACGATATTATACGCATTAGTTCAAACGTTAGTATCGTAGAGTTATGTCGGGGACAACACCCAACTTCCCATGTTAAAAAAAAAACCCAGACCATTTTCAAGCCTAATACCCATTATCTGGTAGCCATCATTGTAACAAAATATTGGCATTGGGTACAGACGTATGAATCACCCTCTTTTTGTCGTTAGCTTTTTAAACTGCTTATGCGTTTTCTGCATAAAGCAGTTTTTAAGATACAGACGGGGATTGAGTCGTGGTGATTGTCTAATGATGTAAAGTCCCACTCGCAGGGCTGTAGGAAGCAAATTAAAAGTGGTACTGCCTAACCAAATCAGCTAGGGGGTCTGGGGGAGCACTGTAAAGTTCCCGCAGCAGGGTCTCGGACCAACCGCAGAAGTTGAAGCAATTTATAGTACTGTAGTGTCTTTGGAGCCATGTTTTGAACAAATGTTTTAAGATTTTCTTTTTTATATGAAATGTGGATCACAGCAGGGGCGGTTCTATGAATTTATGGTAGGGGAGGTGCTGGGCAGAGAATCTTTGAGGACTTGTTTGCTGTTTGCAGTTCGCTCCACCGCCTGGGGTGCATTTTCCTGACCGACAGTGACTTCAGTTGTTGGGCCCCCCCCCCTCCCCATCCCCCTCCAATTTTGGCCATGAAGCTACTTTGTGCTATTTATTGTCAGATTTTGATCTGAAGACTGCACATTTTTGTGTTTATATAAGCTGTTAGTGTATCCAACTTAATTATGTGATGTCGGTGGGAAGTCCTGTGTTTGAGTCCCAGTCGGGGTAGTTGGCTTTTATTTCTTTCTCAGATGAGTATATCTTGTATCCTAGCAAAACCAGTCTTTAATGCAGCCTGTTTGCTTCTTTTACCTTTTGCCTTCTGATTCAGTTCATTTTAGAACCTTACCCTAATGTAAGCAGCATGTAGTAAGTAATTTGGCTCCCCCCCCCCCCTTATGTATGTAGGCGATGTTTCCTATTCCGTTATTAGTGACTTAAAAAAATTACTTTTCAGAAAGTTAATATCGGTTGGCTGCTGTGTTGGGCTTTCTGTAAAGTTGGATGTTGACCACTTGCTGAAGCTTACTTTAGCGTTTCGTTTACCGCTTTCCCCGAAAACCCCCTTCTCTAGGTCAAGCTCATTGTCCTTCGTCGGGGGGAGGGGGGGGGGGAATAGAAGTTGCACTCTGTTTACACATGTATTTGTATACTATTACACTACGTGGTAGATAAGCTCCATGGTAGTGGGACAGATGCTGCTCATGAAAGCTCTGCAGGAAAGCCACGCGCGTGTTCAAAAGTTTGACGACAGCAATACGCGTTCTGTGTTTGGATATATGGTATTTAAAAATTTGTGTGCCGAAAAGTGGTACGGCAAATGCCGCACCAGCCGTACCGCTTCCTACGGCCATGCCTACTCGATTCGTTTATTTGAACGGGCCAGGCGTATCAATTATTAGCGCCTGACCGGAAGTGCCTGATAGCAGTCGATGTTCCTTGATTTTCAATGAGAACACGTGCCAGCAAATTGTAGGCTTTGGTAGGCAACAGTTTATGATTAAATCGTTTGCATATGAATGGATCTTGGTCTTGACTAAAAATTTTGCCAATTATGTTTCTGTGTGAAAAAAAGTTGACCCAGAACTGGCCCAGCTTATTTCAGGTTTTGACAACATCCATGGAAAACGGAACTCTATCTCTTGTTCGGCTTTGGGCGAACCACTGAAAAAAATGGCGGCTACTTTACGGTTCGCCAGCAAGGCTGTTCCTATATTCTACGCATATTGGCAATTCGAGTAGTTATGTGGCTCCTGCTAATCAGGTAATTATTGTATAATCGATTATTTAGAGTAACAGTTTTTGTAGTATCAATTCGACAAACGTGTGAGGCAACGGGATAGTGCATACTAGGTGCATAGCTAACGGATTTAGAAGGCAGGGATAGCGCAACACAATAAAGGCAGAATTATAAATTCATTCCACGAGCACTTTCGATAGTACAATAAACAATAGAGGGAACAAGTTTACTTTACGCACATGGCCCGAAATTCGAAAAAAGAGAAAAAAAACTACCTTTAATTTTCACGGAAGGCACTACAAATTAATCCCAAATTGCGGAAACTCGTTAAATCATCATTAACATAACCTAACCAGTTAACTACCTCAGTATGAAATGCCAAACCCCAAATTTACCTAACCTTACCTAACTGACAATAACAACAAAACCACACAAAACCACACGAAACTAACAATAACAACCCGCCTACCGGAACTGTTTACAAAAAAAAAAATATAAGGTGCCCAGCCGGCCCTGCGAGCGAACGTAAACACCGTATAGATGTACGGATTGTGGCGCTACAAATCGACCGTTTTAATTCGTTTTAACACATTTCCGCGCTCTAAAACCAACTGTCTATGTATTTAGGAAAGTGTTGGAGCCATTTGGAATTAATATCGTAAGGATATCGAGTATGTGCCTAATGTAAACTTTAGCCCAATAGAGAGCTTTGTCTTTCGTCTATGAAAATAATAATGTTGCGATTTCATAATGACAAGCGTTCTTTGATAGCAAGTGTGTCAGATTTTTTCATCCAATGTGCAGCTTAGAGCATCATAGAAACAAAGTACATTATCTTGTTTCATTGGTACAAGTAACAAAACAGTATATACCACAATCGTTCGTTAGTCTGTACGCACAGTTATACTTTTCATTGGCATCCGGTAAGGTGGTGGCGATGGTGGGGGGGGGGGG
>JAHWFP010258637.1:174291-195304 GCA_023313725.1 Lithobius niger | reverse complement strand
GTCTAGACGGGATCAAAATATTATTAATTTTTTTTTATTAATTTACATTTTGTTTTATAAATTTAAGTATTCCCGACTGAGGTCCATTTTTCAGAAAGAGTTGTTTTTCTTGGGTGTGATGTTGGGATGGTAGTTTTTGCTCCCCCTCCAAAAAAAAATCGACCATGGTCGTATTGTACGCCTGAATGAAACCAAGAGGAGAAGGAGATGACGGGATAAACGGAGGTGGGGAGAAAGGAGGGAGAGGATTGGCGGAAAGGGGGAGTGTTACACAAACAAAAATCGACTGTTGCAGTGAACGATCAGGCAGAACCGAGCAAATACTGGGAAACAACCACGGGTTAAACAAATCCCCGGGTGACGCCGGGTACGATGCTAGTCTATCTATATATTTATTTAGCCAAGTTGCAGCAGCGGGAATCAGCTAGACTTGGGAACAACTAGTTTAGTTGATTTGTACTATTGGAACCTACGTCGCTTTCAAGAGCATAATCGGAGCATTGGTTGTGATGGCTTCTATGCGTAGCAGTTGTGTCCTTCGTTCTTCAACTGCAGGGGCGTATTTAACGGGGGAGGGGGGAAGCCGGGCGCAGGGGGCGTCCGTTGCCCCCCCCCCCCCCCTACCTTCGACGTAAAAGGGCTTTCATGGCAAAATGGGCTTTCATTTCCCAGCGATCAGCAGTAAAATAAACCAATAACAAAGGACCCGACAACGCCATACTGCCATCATGTTAGTCTTACGGATTAAATTCTAATTGTGCATACGATACATATCAACATTAAGGATTAGTCCAAACATTAGTCCTAAAAAATAAGTTAAAATGTCGACTGGTTATCTGGCTTCAGCATTAAATTCTGACTCGAGATAACTATTTGACATTAAAAAATTTTTTTCGACAGATGTGCTCTCTCCTGAACCATTACTGCATTTCCCTTCACAACTTGGAGTATTCAATTTGATAATTTGTTTCTATACAGCAACAATGAGTGGCAAGCAACAAAATTGCTGTTCTACTCAAACTTCGAATACACTACATCCAGCTTGATAATCTTTTTTGCATAAGCAGTTTATGTATTTCTTTACGAAATTCTTGTTTCCTTTTCAATTCTTCCGAAGAATTAGCTTGCAGATTTTGTTGCAGCTGTTGCAGTAATAAAAAATCAACAATGTTCACACACTCAAGTGATGCGCTTGACTATGATTCCACCAGATTAACACCTATGCTACTCCATGTAACGACCTATTCTACGTACAATGTTGTCATGCCCTATTTTATTTGTCAATTGGCCTACTTTCTGCTTGTTTCTGTTGGGGCGGAGGGGGGGGGGGGAGGCTGACCAACAAAATCAGCTAAAAGTACCTTGCTGATTCACAAAACAAAAATTGTTTTAATTCTTTTAGTCATGATTTTTATTAATCAAGCTACAAAAAGTCTTTTCAGAAACAAATCTTAAAAAAAAGAAGCCAAATAAACCCTCAAGTTACATACGACTTATGCTTTTTTTAATCATTGTAACACGTCCGTTCGTTTGTCGTATTATGATGTTACGTTATTTACTCCAGGATTCCAGGATTCCGACGACGAAGGCTTTGGAGTAAATAACGCTAACTTCATAAAGCAGTTACGAGACGCAGTTCGACTGTGCCGATCGAAAAAGCACGCAAAAATAAAAATAATAAAAATATAAAAAAATAATGTATTTATGCGAACTATCGAACGCGTAGCCAGGAAAAAAAAAATATATCAAGTCTTTTATCACACGTTTGATTGAAGAAGCTTGGAGCTATCGTCTTTAGGCTGAGCGCTATATAGCGGATCGATAAGCGATAACAGTTTTGAATCATGTTAGCGCCCTAAAGGGAAACGGAAACTCATTGGTATTGCAGCGGCATTCTTACTTCAGTGGTGCCATCTATCAGTCGTCTGTTGTACTACTTTAAGAGCGCTTCAGTCGAAGGATTTCACGTTCGTACACGCATAAAAAAAACACTGTTTCCGAAAAAAAAAAACACAAACTGTTCAGACTACAACGTTTTTTAATGATACATCCCTCAACAACGACTATAAAAATAGTGATTTTTTTTTTATTCAGTTTAAATCGTAATCCAACGGGTCTTCTACCACGTAGACGACTGCTGGGCAATTAGCTAGACAGAAGCGCTGTTGCGAAATAACCTTCTTCGCTGTTCGGAGGGAAACGAAGCAATTATTTTGGGGGCGGCGGAGTCCAACTGCCCTCTCGTGGCCCCTTCCCTTCAATTCCGGAGGCGTGAAGCCGACTTTAAACGACCAATAACGTTCCCGTGCCGTCTGTCGGTCGATTTGACGACCGTTTTGGGCCACATGGACGAAAACCTTCCAGAACACAACCCTTTGATACCGCGGTCGTCTGTGTTACTATCAATGTGGAGAGGAGCCAACACTTCCGCATGTTGCCAGGAGTTTTTTGGGACGAGCGAAGCGAGTGAGGCTAATTAATACTCGACCGAATTTAGATTTTGTTGTATCTAGCTATCAGTTTATCTGTTGGATCTTTTGTGTGTTTTCTGTTTAGGGCTGTCCACATATTACGTCACACTCTTGGTGGGGAGGGGTGTATGTCATATACAGTAAATAGAGTATTGTTTTACGTTTTACTGTTGATTAAACACGGAAATCGCTCGTTCGCTCACACAACCCGCGCACCTCCGTGCTTCAAAAACGCGAATTAGACAACCTTTTAAATCCTACGTATCTACTTTTTCCGCGCGTCCTACCAACTCCTTTAGCTTTAGCTCCTTTGGACTAAGAGAAAATTTGCTTGCTTGATAACGGGTCGTAGCTCACCCGAAACGCCACAAATGTAACGTTGTCGTGCACCTCATTGGCTTTTTATTTCTTCATCCTACCAGTCGAAGTTAAACAATTTTGAGATACATAATTATGTCGTGTTGCTTGTACTGTTATGATGCAATACATGTCGTCGTTACTTTCTTATTAGTTTGACTGACCGAACTTTGACGTCACGAAACGGTTTCAAACCAGTTTTTTGCGCATTTGGGGGTCAGAAATCAAGTTACAGTGATGACTAGGCCTGTTAAGAAGCGAAATTTTATTATCTTACATTTAATGCAATTCTCACCTTTATAGGGACGTTACTTCCGGAGGAGTAGGCGTATAAGCAGGTCACGCACATCATTATGTATTGGTGATGTATATATATATATAAAAATTTGTCAACTTTTTTTTTCAAATCGTTCAGTATGCCGACATTTCCTGCGAAAAAAAGGAAAATTTCTCTACCCCCCCACCCCACCTCACAAGCCTACTCACAAATAGGTAGCTGTTCAAATTTCAAGAGTAACAGAACTGCTCTGAAGCTTTCTCTATACACACGAAATTCGACACTAGTAAGCAGAAATCATCAAAACTCAATACAACCTACCAAAACCCATGCAAAAAGAATTTAACCGTCCCATTCATTTTTGGAAAAATACCATTTGTCAGATTCCTTGTGCGATAACCAACATGCAAGTCCACTTCCATTGGCCAAAGTGAACAAAAACATAG
The DNA here is from genome assembly GCA_023313725.1 of Lithobius niger. NCBI lineage: Eukaryota > Metazoa > Arthropoda > Chilopoda > Lithobiomorpha > Lithobiidae > Lithobius > Lithobius niger. The sequence goes on along the minus strand of JAHWFP010258637.1, from coordinate 191,753 downwards.
TCCAGACACTCAGATCTCACAAATCAAACTTTAAGCTTCAACTCATTAGTGCAATATTTTCACCAACCAACCAGACATCCAAAAAAAAAAGCACTTTATTTCAAATTCCTAATATTCGTTCCAAACTCAGTCTTGAAACTATCCGCATTTCACTGGGATCTACAGGTTAATAGCCATATTCTTCCGAATGCCTATAAATTTCAAGTTTAGAAGGCAAAAAACACATGAATGTATATTGAGAGAGTGAAGCCAACAAGATGCAGAATTAACAAATTTATGGCCAATTCAGGCTCACTACCAAGAGCCATACAAATAAAAATAAATTAACCTGACTTCAACTTTTACATTTTTAACTGCTTATGCAAATAATGCATAAAGCAGTTATTGAAATACAGTCGGGGAGAAAAAGAGGCTTTCGTCGTGATATATTGTTAAATGACGTCACGTCCCACTCCAGTCGTTTATTTCAACGGGTCATGCCTATCACCTTTAGCGTCTGGCCAGAAGTGGCTGAAATATTAGTCGATTTTTCATGATTTCGATTAGAAGAAGTGCCAGCAAATTGTAGACGTTGTTATTGGAATGTTTATGGTTAAATCGTTTGCATATGAAGGGTTGTAGGTCCTTGACTAAAAATTTTTGCCAATTATGTTTCTATATGAAAAAAAAGTTGAACCGGAACTGGCCCAGCTTATTTCAAGTTTTGACAACATCCACGGAAAAAGGAATTCTATCTGTTGTTCGGCTAATGACGAATGAAAAAAAATAGCGGCTACTTTACGGTTCGCCGGGAAGGCTGTCCTAGGATTCTACGCATATTGACAATTCGGGTAATTATGTGGCTCCTGCTAATCAGGTAATTATTGTATAATCGATAATTTAGTGTAACAGTTTGTTGTAGATCAATTCGAGGCAACGGGATAGTGATACTAGGTGCGTAGCTAACGGAATAAAGGCAGAGTTATAAATTCATTCCACGATCACTTTCGATAGTAAAATAAACAATAGAGGTAACAAGTTTACTTTACGTGGCTTATGGGAAGAATAAGGGCTCCTCACCGGCTGATCTCTCGTTGGGCTAGAATGATGTAAAATGATCAACTGAACAATATTTTCCCATAAAATTTTTGGGGCAAAGGCTTCGTTTGGCCGTCAGAAATTAATGGAAGCCGCACTCTTTACGCTGACGGACGAGAGGCCGTGTTCTTTCCATGTTCCCGGCTGATATTTTTTTCCCGTAAACAGTTCAAATAGGTGGGTTGTTATTGTCAGTTTCGTGTGGTTTTGTTGTTATTGTCGGTTAGGTTAGGTTAGGAACCGGCTTCGGCAATTCACTTGATGTAATGAACTGGTTGGGGTTTGGCGTTTCACATGCCGAACTTTCGCCCAGTTTTATGCTTTCCGGCGCGGCGCGGTGCTAACTTTGAACCTTCACCACGGCCAAACGGTGCTTTTGCCCAAAAAATGGACGAGGAAAACATTACTCAGCTGGTAATTTTTAGTCCATTAAAAAAAATCGGACGAGAGCCCGTTTTCTTCCCATGTTCCCTTTACGCACATGGCCCGAAATTCGAACACCCTACCTTTAATTTACAGGGACGGCACTACAAATTGATCCCAAATTGCGGAAACTCGTTTAATCGTCATTAACATAACCTAACCAATTAACTGCCCCAGTATGAAATGCCAAACCCCAAACTTACCTAACCTAACCTAACTGACAATCAGAACAAAACCCCCCCAACACCACACGAAACTGTCAATAACAATCCGCCTATCGGAACTGTTTACGAAACAAAAATATAAGGTGCCCTGCCGGCCCTGCGAGCGAACGCAAACACCGTACGGATTGTGGCGCTACAAATCTACTGTTTTAAGTCATTTTAACACATTTCCGCGTTCTAAAACAAACTGTCTCTGTATTTAGGAAGGTGTTGGAGCCATTTGGAATCAATAACGTAAGGATATCGAGTATGTGCCTAATGTAAACTTTAGCCCAATAGAGAGCTTTGTCTTTGGTCTATGAAAATAATGCTGCGATTTTTTGCTTAAGCAGTTTATGTATTTCTTTATGAAATTCTTGTTAAATTTATATTTATTTATGTGACTCGTGATAATGAGCCAAAATTGGCCCGAAAAACTTCAAGAATTTGTTGATCCATAAATGTGCACCTTGTGGGTTTCACTACTCAACTCAATGTACTCAACATATAAATTTCAAGAATATTTTGAGCTTCTAAAAGTATTTAAAATTTCAACATTCCATCACTAGGGGAAACTCGTATCAAAATATAAAAGGCCAATTCATGGCAAAGAACCCCCCTTTTGGGTTGTGCCTATCATCTTCGCACACCAAGAAGCCTCAATTTGTTTTAAAACATTGTTTAATTCTCCTTCGGCTTTGACTTTACCTTGTCTTATGAAATTTGTATTATTAGCAAATGAGTGAGAAATGGCTTGAAACGGCGAGTAGCAACTCATATTATCTATTTGTGCACTTTCTTGCGTGCTCGCTTTAACTATTATACTATCGCGTTTTGTTTATACTAATAATAATGTAATAAATAAGCCTCCGTGTTCCGCTGTCACCCTTTGTCGTGCACGGTGTGTTTTAAAAAAGTAGTCCTCATGCAGTGCTCCCAAGAATGCGGGGAAGCTGAACGTCAGGCGGCACTTTAGATGTAAAGATTACTCGAAGCTCAACTTTGATAACTGCGAATTCCAGTTCAGTTAACAAAGCTGAACTTTGATAGCTGCGAACTAGTCGATCTTAAGTAATTGGTTCTTAGTTCGTTTCACACTTTAATTTGACACTACAGAACAAGTCGTTCTATATAGTTCTCACTGCACATGCGTGCGTTAATACTGTAAATCGCCTATTAAACGCCCATGATCTGCTAACATTAATTCGATAAAAAAAAAAGTTGGGCCGTAACAAAGTTGTAATTCGAATCTTACTTCTGTCCAGGGAGGGTGTTTAGGCCCAACTCCATCGCGGAAAACTCGGCGTTTATGCGATCATTCACTTATGTGATATGGGTTTGTTCTGGTATTAAGCAATGCCTTTATTCTCATTTGATCAGGAATTTAATCTAGTAGTTCACTACTTTATTTAGTTTGCTTTATGTATGAAGCTTTTAGCTAAATTTGGTGTAGAAAAACCAAGATGTAAGGGAATGAAACATTAATTTCCTTGAATGTATGAAGCTTTTAGCAAATTTCTAGCAGACAAATTACGATCTAAAATGCTTGAAGGTCAGAAACCGTGAAATTGCCTAATTACCCGGGGCCCCCCTGTAACTAGGTAATTTCACGATTTCTGAACTAAAAGCATTTTAGGCCGTAGCTTTGCCAGGGATGTAAATAGGCGATTTACGGTACAATCTTCTGAAGAGTGTGGCCTTGACTGAATTCTATCATCCTAAGCCTAACATTCGATTATGAGTTATCCTAGATTAACCCCCCCCCCCCCCAAATACCAGTTTCCAGTAAAATCCTCTTTCAGCATAATTTGAAGCTCCAGCCCCATCACTGCAACCTCATGCACGCTCAACAAATCGAACACCCCTGCTCGTCCTTGAGTGTCAGCTCGTACCATGTAATCTTGTAATCCATCGTAATTTTAATTGAAAACTTAACTCTTTGGGGGGCGGGGGGGTTTGGTATTTTTTTTTTGGGGGGGGGGGAGAAATTTGTTCCGCGGTGGGGAGGGGGAAGAGGAATAATACCTATCAATGTACGTATATTTTGTACCACGTAGCCAAATAAATAACCTTGTATATCCATTAAATGAAAATTAAACTATGTTTTTTAATAATTTTCTACTTGGGGAGAAATTGTCCGGGGGGAATCAGGACAAAGGGGGTAGGATATGTCTGCTGTAGTTTTTAAGGGGGGGGGGCATGCCCGCAAATCGATTTAATCACCTCCCTATCAATAAGAAACCTATCCGAACGTTAATGACCCGCAGGGCTGTACAGTTTGACACGTTCACGTCATCTACGTTGGGCAGTCTGAACGTCGAATTGGTAGGATCGGGGGACCACATTAGCGATATTACCGCTGTAGAGTAGAAATTGTAGACATTGTATTGCCGTGATTTGTCATTCCCTCGTAAAAGAGCAGTGAACTCGCCGAAAATTAGGATAAATGTGATAATGGTGTCCCAGCGGTTTCGCTAGGCTGGGTTTGTTAAGTTTGTTCTCTCGAGCGACCAACCAAACACAACTTTGTGAATTCAAAACATTCAAATTTACTCGCCAAAAACGTATTATCTAAAATTTATACACTTAAAATGTATAAAATACAAAATACAAAATGAATAAGAGATAGTTCGCTATCAGGCAGTATTCTGAATAATTAGTTACCACATAAGCAGAGTTTACTTACTACACTTGGTCGCAAGAGTCAACAGGAATTAAATCACAATTGCAACACCCATAAAGTTAGTAGTTTGTTGTTTGGTGGGATCAATCATTTTTGGAGTTCACAAATAACGTGTAGTAATCTAATTAATTCGACGAATTGTTGACTATATCAGAGAAGAAAAGGTATTCAAAAAACTTATTTACCAAATGATTCCAACGCTTTCCAGTTTTTACTGCATTTCGGGACTTACCTGGAAAATACAAAAATACAATAATTAGCTGTTAGATAAAATACACACGACAAAATAAGCACAAACAGCAAACACTAATTTTATTCTTTTTCCGTCGAGAAAACAACAGTGAAATCCAGCAGAGACCACCCCACTGCAGTCCATTCCAAACGGGTGGATTTGCAAGCTCTTGGGCAGAATACATAAAGATTTGGCTAAAAAACGGGCTGGGCTGCCTCCTGACGCAAAACCGGAAGTGTTGTCAACCGATGACGGAGTCGGTTTCTCGACCGATCGCTGGACTCCCGTATTTATATGGTTTCAACCAATAGGTTGAATGGGGGCGGGGGAGTAATCCTTGGCCTGAAACCTGATATAGGCACTGGCCGAAGTGATTGGGCACTGCCAACACCTTAGCAATGGGATACGGAAGAAGGGCCTGTTATAGCAACCAAGCCCATAGCCCGTTACGTGCAACAGGTGTGCCGGACATTCCGAATGATTTTCTCCAATAGAGTACACCAGGGCAGCCTGCCGTATATGGCCGGTCTTATAGAGCATTGTTACGATTTCCTGTTTGCATGAAAATACTGTGACACCTAGGGCAGCTTCCCCGTATATGGCCGGTTGCATGAAAATACTGTGATTTCCCGTTAGCAGTCGCCAAAGCTTTCATTAGATTTAGTTAGATCAAGGGTTAAGAGATATAGAGGCCTAGATCCCGTTTGCATAAAAATATTGTGACTGGAAAAAACATTACGTCATTAGTTCTGTCCATCTTTGTTGGAAACACAGTTCGACTCATTACTTATACAGACAATTCAGTTTGAAAGACACAAACAAACAAACAAAGATTATTGAGATTCCCACTGCGAACTTCAATAAGATAAAGATTATCAAGATTCCCACGTTGTGGACACACACACAAACAAACAAACAAATATTACCATCTTAGTTATATAGATTCCAATACAGTGCTTTCCAACAGAGAGAATTCCAAGCGTGCATTCAAAATGAGTCAATTTAAATTGAGTGCAATCCAATAGTACTTTCCAATACTTTCCAATAGAGAGCGTTCCAAACGAGTTCATTCTAACAGAGTGAATTCCAAGAGAGCATTGAGTCGTGAACTCCAATAGAAAGAATTCCAAACGAGTGAATTCCAGGGAGTGTCTTTCGTTTCTGGTGGAAAATTCTAATTATGGGTGCCACTACACCCTTGATGGTATTGACCTTCCTGCCGTTAATAAAGTAAAGGATTTAGGAATTTGGTTTTCGTGGGAATTAAAGATGTCCTTGCATTGTCAGAAGGTCACCGCTGTAGCGTTCCACCGTCTAGCGGTGTTAAATAAATGCTATACTTCTGGTGATGTCAAGACAAAAAATTTGGGCGTTCAAAGTTTTAATTCGCCCTCTCCTTGAGTATGCCACGCCTGTTTGGTCGCCACATCTTGCGAGGGGTATTGATTTGATTGAATCTGTCCAGATGATGTTCGCCACGAGACTCCCTGGCTTCCGCCACCTCAACCTGAGCGCCTTTCTAAAGCTGGTCTGGAATAATTGCTTGAATTAAGCAGACTCAGGGATGACGTTAACTTGACGTATAAGATCCTGCGGGGACTTATACCTGTGGACTTGCCGTTTTTTGACCATGCGCCATGGAACCATCACACCAGGGGTTATCCTTGGAAGCTGGCAGTTCAGGGATCCCATAGAGACTGTAGGAAATATTTCTTTGCGATGCATGTTGTTCCAGTTCGGAATGCCCTTAGTTCTGAGACAGTTGGGATAAGTACAGAGGGAGGTTTTCGTAGAATGTTATATACACAGGATCTTCAGACATTTATTAGGAGACCAAATTCGGTTTATATCATCTGTTTGTCTGCCTCACTACTCTGGCCCGATGTTAGCATCTCATAACCCCCGGTAGCCTTCCACACAATTGTGATGAATTGTCTATTGCCAAAGTTAATATAAAGACATTTTTAAAGCTACATCATAAATTAAGTTTTATAAAATTTAAACTCTATGACCACAGCCTACAAAAATGTTGTTGGTCAGGCTAGGCATTAGCGGACTATTATATTTACTAAGATTGACAATTGGTTTTGGCCAAGCTTTAAACTACGATGCATTATTTTACTTTTAAAAGAAACAGTGATAATGATACCCGGCTTTTCCCCTAACTTGTCCCTCAACGTTTGGCGATGCCATCGAGGACCACTTTGTCCCTGGTAGGTCCAACCTTGGTGGTACGACATTCGTGACCCCAACCCAACACCATCAATCCTTCCTCTGCAGCCGAGCCATCGTCTTCGTTTTAAACTTTTAAACTGTTTTACTTTTGTAATTTATATATTTCTTTTTTAATTTTAACATCGGATGGCAGCTAGTAGCGACCAAGTCCTTGCCATTCCGGTTGCGTTTGCAACAAACCTATATTATTATTATTATTATTATTATTATATAATGTATTCCAAACGAGTGTATTTCAATAGAGTTCACTCCAATACTGTACTTTCCAGCAGAGAGTATTCAAAATGAGCGTATTCCAATGGAATAAATTCCAGTAGAGAGTCTTTCATTAGAATGTTTCCAAACAAATGAATTCCAATAAAATGCTTCTAGTAGAGTATTGCAATAAATTGCACTCCAAACGAATGCAGTCCATATTATTATTCTAAACGAGTGCCTTCCAGTAAGTACAACGAGCTCGACCGACGACCCTTCCCAAATACCCGTTGAAATATGTGTCTCATTTTTAATGTTAATAAGGAAAGTTTTGAGCCACCTGCAACCGCTCAGAATGAAATCAATGGAGAGGGACAATATTTCATTAAGGCGGTCCTCAATTCTTCAACAAGTCCAACAAGCGAAAAAAGCGAGGCTGAATACTCGACTGAATCGTGTCGGTATTTGGGAAGTGATAAGGTTTGCAATTTTGTTACGATTTGGCGTGAAGTTGAATTTAGTGACAAGATGAATTTATTAGTTCGAAAATTATATGTGTTTTTTTTTGTGTGTGTGTGCGTTCTCGTTTCTTGAACCTCCTAACTAAGATCTAAATAGGCGTTGCAGTACATCACCAATCATGCAAGTAAATGATATAAACCTAAATGCTATTTTAAAAAAAAATGAATGAAACTGTAGGTTCCAATTACACAGTTGTTGTGGGAGCTTGAAATGGGAAACATGATTACGTCTGTACAAACCCTGATGTATAAAATGCTATGCGGAATCTGTAGTTAGTGTCGTACGATTGCAAAATATTTGAAAACTAACTTTAAAAAATTTAAATAAATATGTATTCAAAGAAGCAATATTTAAAACATTAGCAAAGCCCTAATTAATTAATTCCTACACGGATCCAAAGGGTTACATGCATACGTACATGTTAGTAGTCGAGGGTAGAAGTACTATCATTCAATTAACAACAATGAGATAAAAGTATTTTCGTTACAATACACTGTTGTCCGTGGTTCTGCCTGTATTGACACTTTTGTTTAATGCTGCTATTTTAAACTTCCTGCCCAATTTGACCGTTTTGATCAAATTCGTGATTACACACCGCCATGGAAACGCCTCTAGTCTTCCCCTAACCCTCCCCGCATTTGCCAACCTAATTTTTTTATTACATTCCCGGTCTTGATCCCACGAAGTGTTGATAGTGTTGGGAAGGAGAATTTGTGACTGAGACCACTTCTGAAACGTCTTAGATTCATTCCTATTAGTTCCGTCTAAGTTTATAGAGGGCGCCATGAGGTTTGTGGGAATTTCTACTCACGTTTTCAGCCTAAACTTAAACTATATTAAACGAAACTGGCTTGTATTTAATTATTATTTAGTTTAGCTTAGTTGTAATTTAGTTTACTTTAGATTTGAGCTGAAAAACGATCAAAAATTACCAGACGGAAAACGTGGCGCCCTCTGAAAACTCGGACGGAACTAATAGGAATGAATGTAACACGTTTCAATAGGGAATTATTAGAGTTACAAATTCTCCTCCCCAACCCTGCAAATTCTTGATCACCCTGATGTAGGCCTATTTGGCATTTTTGTCTGACTCACTAAATACAGCCCCTTTAAGTCTTATTCAGCCACAAGGCAAGTTGGTTCCATCCCAGATGTTGTCAATGCCAGACAGGGACTTGAGACGAATTTACAATGAATTCGCCGGCAACGCTTCCTTCCGTCTCTCATTCTTCGAATTTAAAAGTCGACGTTGCATTTCCCCTTTCTCTTTTCCCCCTTTTCCTTTCAATCCCTTCCTGTCATTTACTTGTTGCCGAGCACCCGCCACTCCGGGAAGGACACAGAATCCCTTAAAAGCTTTAAGTTGTACTGCTGTCACAGAGCCTTAGATATTGAAAGGCTATTTAAGCTACCGTACGTTCAAAACGTTCGTACACCCACATTACCATCTTCACATGAATTCGTATTGCATCAATATTAATGATGCTTGAAATGCTACTCACACACGCCTGCAGGTGTTTTATGAGTTCTTCGTCCCTATACCTACCACATATGACAAACCATCACGGAGCGAGATTAAAGGCAGGTTGTCACCAAATGGAAGTGTGCAGAATCTAGCACTATCTAGCGCAAACTAGTGTTTGCTTGCATCAAGCGAAGGAATGCACAACGCCATTTCTTTTAAAGAAGAAAACAAGCCACATGATGAATGAGTGAAAATTAGGTCCGTCCTCGTGCAGCTGGGAGCAAGCTGTAAGGGTTAACGATATCACTGCCACCACGATACATTATAAAGCTTTTCTGTTGGTCACACCCTCCCTTTAAGTATAGAGCAGTGACACGACGTAGTATTACTGTACATAACCCTATGCTGGAGCCTTAATGGGTTAGCTGCAAGGGGCACTGCAGAGAGAAACAGAAGGACGTCATACTGAAGCCGATGCTGTGAAGAGTGATTTCTTAGACCTGAAACGCGCGATTTTTGTTGTTGGAGAAAACAACATTATTTTAAGCCTAAGAAATCCGCTCTTCCCTTGTTTTTCCCTCCATTTTTATGTAGTGCACCTTGTAGTTATGCCCTCCAAAACCCACAATGGTGCCAATCTGGTGCCAATATGGCGGCAAATGTCACTGCTTTATTGGAAATAATACTATCTTTCGTAGGGATTAAGTCTAGCCATAGTCTCGATCTCGTCACGAAGACGATGTTCTTAACCTGCATCTTAATCTCTATTGGGAAAATGTAAGCACTGGAACGAAGTATGTTGAACACGAGAAGTTCAAAGTGCAGAGTGTCAACACTACCCGACGTTTCGAGCTAACTCCATCTCATTATCAAGGGAATAAAAAACAAAATAAACTTAAAATTGCATGAAGGTGCTAACAGAGAGCCGATTGCACGCAAAAGTGCCTAAGTCGAGCAAAAGTTTAAAAAGGGGAATTTAAAAAATTTTAGAAAACATTTTGAAAAAGAGGAAGAGCAGAGTGATCTCTTTGTGTTTATTCAGCACAAAGAGGTCACTCTGCTCTAGTTTTTTTTTAATGTTTAATTCTCGTTTTAAAAACTTGTTCGAATTGTTGTTTGACTTCGGCAGTTTTGCCTACAATCGGCTGTTTGTTTGCACCTTCATGCAATTTTAAGTTTATTTTGTTTTTTATTGCCTTGATAATGAGATGGAGTAAGCTCGAAACGTCGGGTATAGTGTTGACTTTGACATGTGCACTTTGGACTTCTCTCGTTCAACATTCTTAAATCTTGATCTCTAGCTCATCTTGTCAAGTTATCGTGGTCACAGTAAGTCTCGTCCTGCCGCGTGTCATACGTCTCATGCAGTTAGTTATAAGCGAATTGCTGAGAATGGTTTTGTACATTACTGGCGGGCCAAGCGAGCGAATCGTAGCCTCTGGAGACATCGAATTGCAAAATGCTGGTTGGATGCACCTTTGTAATCTGGGTGGAGCCCAAACGAACGGTCGGATTGTGATGAAATTTGCCACTTCGCTTGACAGTCTCAAACGTATTGTTGAGCTCGAATTTAGATTAGATTAGATTAGATAGAAGACGGTGCAAAGCCAAGGCTTATAAAGCAGCCTCCCCCCCCCCCCCTTCCCAAGAACCCAGAAGCAAATCAGTGCTTCAAATCATTTTGCTGTAGATCGATCAATTATTACGGAAAAAATTTCACTTTTTCGAATTTTTCGATCTAACTTTCACCATTGTAAATTTGGAGTTCCGACGAAGCACACACTGTGCTGCTGGTGTGCTGCGAAGTTCATAAAAAAAATGGCAAATTAAAACACAACGTTGTTTCTTTATAGCTAACAACATTTTTCGAGGTAATTCCCACCCCATCCTTAAAGTGTTTATTTCTAACCAAGTGGATAAAAAATAGATCAACGATAGTTTAAAGTTATTATTCAAGTTCACATATTCATGATTTCGCATTGAGTTTCCCAATGAATCAAATAAAAACGAAGAAAGGTCAATGGGTCAATAAACATATTGAACAAATTCCCACAAACCGTACATGAGTAACGGAATCACAATGTAACGGCAGTGAAAAACCACACATTATAAATAGCTTTCGGTCAACGGTTTGTCGGTAATGCAAGAAAAGTGCATTTCACCAAAATTTGCATTTAGTGAAAAATTATAAACTACAAAAGAAGAAAAACACAAATCAAAGTGGTTTCATGAGTTGACAAGAGTTCTGTGTTAAGAACTACGAAACTACTCCTGGTGACTCGCGTATTAAACTCTAGAACTTGGCTGATGATGAGTTTGGGTATGTTGGGGGGGGGGGGGGGGAAGTAATCAATCGTATTACTTCTGTTCAGATCAACTGAACCAAAAGTCAAACTGGGCCCGACCATCTGCTCCCCTAGTCAGTTTCCACCGACTGACGTGGAATGACTAATTTCCTCAGCAATTCTAAAGAGTATTTTATTGAGGTTGTCACATGACTACCGCTTCGTGAAGCTTGTCAACCGTACCCTGCCAGACATGTCTGTCAGCTTACGACATCGCCCTTAGTATCATCGCCAAACTTTGCCAACGGGGTCGCACGGTACTTGCCACTGAGAAGCTTCCCAAAATTTGAGAAGAATTTTATACCTTCATGCGAACTAGTGGTGTGGTTTTTGGGCAGAGGGGGAGGAAGGGTGTGCTGTCTCAGTAACCGCTTCATGCTGTGCTGTGTTAGCTTGACCGAGGTTTTGTCTGACAATGTCAAAATACTTTGCATTCAACTTGTTTAGTTTGGTAAGACGTTTTGAATGAGTTGTGCCCAAACCCCAGCGCCCTGACAATTCTTAAAAACGACACTGGGTGATGCCCCGAAAGGGGCCCAAGGTCGAAGGAATTTTGATGGTAGTTTCTTCAAATTCGTCATGCGTTATTTAGTATTAAGAATTGTTCAACCCCTTCTCTTCAGAGTTCCGGAGAGAAAAAATGCACAAGTGGTCTGAATCACCTATATCATTAGCTTCATTATTCAAAGATTAATACAGATTTCACACGTAATAATTCAAAGAGTGTTTTGGCCGAACCGTACCGTACTGCGCCATAAGAACCTCGGGCATGGCCATGTCTTGGCCACGGTGTTTTTTTTTTTGTGTGTGTGACCTATTTCACCCCATTCATTCAGTGTACAACTTTGTTACAGTCACGTAACAAACATTCAACCATCAAATATTAGGGCGCGTTTACGCAACGCATCGCCTTTGCATTCTTGCAGCTACAATATTATCGCGCTGGCAAACGTATCGTTGCCATGATAACAACGCTACCTGGATTAGCTATATCCGAAATCATTTGAGTAAATACGTGTAATATTATAATCCGTGACAATAAGATGAAAAATTCCTCGTGACAAAACGATTTTCCCAGTCGCTTCTCAACTCGCACATTGACTGTTTTCGTTACGAGCAGGCAGAGCTAAACCCGCCGCCATGATGGAATTTCAGATGATTTCTAGCTTTTAACTGCAAGAATGCTAAGATCTGAACAGCTAATGCTAAGATCTGAAAAGCTGACAAGAGCCAAGTTCCCCCATTTCATTCCCCCCCCCGGGGTTTTTCGGTCCAGCACCATCCCCAATCCTCCCCTCCCAATATGAACTTAGCCCTATATACCCCTTTGTCCCAAACTTCAGCTAGGCCGACTTTATCTCTGTAAGCGTTCCATTAAGCCACTTTTTGCCTTGAAAATTAGTTCTCCCGAATTTAATTATCGCTTCCACCTCATGATTGCTAGGGATGGGTCGATAACCGAAACCAAAACCGAATTTTCGATTTTTTATTTAAACCGAAACCGATTCGGATTTTGTGTCGGTTTTTCGTACGATGTTCGAAAAATCAACGATTGATTTGTTTTTTTTTTTTTGAATTTTTGCATAATTCTCGGCAAAGCTCCTAGTCATTTAAACAGAAAATAGTAGAGGAAAATGGTGCCACAGCTAGAACCATGGTCTATGACGCTGCTGAAAGTGGAAGCATGAACGCGTTAAAAGCTAGTAAAACTAAGAAAAAAAAATAATAGAAAAATCTGGTTGGGGTGGAGGACGGCAAAAACCGATACTGAAACCGAAACCGCGGTTTTGTGGGCATAAAACCGAAACCGAAACCGAAGTCCAAAAAATGAAACCGACCCATCCCTAATGATTGCAGCAGCTTTTAAACTCAATCCAGCCTTTAATTAGTTAGCAGCGATTTCAATTCTCACTTGCCGGTCAGTCAAGCGATCAATTAAACGCCTTCAACAACTCAACCACCACGACGTATTATGATTCAATTGAAGATCTTGGTGCCTTGTTTTCAAATTCCGTATTTCACCCTAACTCAATCTTTGAAACCCCTTCCCCCACTGAAGCAGCGAAATCCCTCTTTAAGCATTCCGCCCGTTCAGCGAGCATCCCCAAGCCCAATTCCAAGTCGCTTCAGATTTGCTGCATCCAAGAAAACGGACCCAAAAGTTTAGGTTTATTTTTATTTTTATTATAGTTTTCTGTGTTTTCGCTGGCGAACCCAATACAAATTCGTAGCATCGACAGAATGCAAATTCACTCTTTTGGGGACTGGCGGGAGGGTTTTTTTTCCCGATGCATCAGCAAAAACTGAAGGAGGACCGATATTTCAAGTTAGTTACGTGTGAAGTCAAGTCGAAAAAAGACGTGCGTGAAGAACCCCTTGCGTACAGTTAAGAACAAACATATAACTTCAACACATCGGCTGCCTGTTGCCTACTTCCCACCCTCCTGTTTTAGCCGTACTTAGTTTTTGTATTGTGAATTTAAATTCACAATACTATATGTTCGTGTAATAAATACGGACGAAGTTTCGATTTGGGCTAAGATTTTTAGTTCACGATTCACCACGACATGGATTGTAGATAGCGCTACAGACAGACAGCACTTTGCAAAATGACCGAAATAAATGAAGGTCGCTCTCCTGATCACTCTTTTCTAAGGCTGTAGCGAGCACATTTTTTCCTGCCGAGTCGATCCCGAGCCGAGCGCTCAAAAATGCCTGGTACGCAGAGCAGAACCGAGCCGATCAGTGATGCCGAGCAGAACCGAGCACCTTTATTAATCTCAGGGTGCTGCCGGGAGTACCAGCTTTTTTTCACATTTTTTCACATTCCAACTTTTCATTTTTTCCCACATTTTTCACATACATGCTTTTCATTTTTCTGACATACCTGCTTTTCAATTTTTTGACATACCTACTTTTCATTTTTGTATCACTAGTTCTTCGTTTTCATATATCACACCAGTTTCACAGTTCTTTCATGCATTTTTTTCTTTTCCAGCAACCATTGTAATTTCTCTGTTATTTCGCTCAAGAGAGCGAAAGCGAATTCAAAGCAATTCCAGTGATAAACCAATCAATTTTTTTTTTCGTGTTATAACAACAGACATGCCTAGTTGCCTACGTAATTCCGGGCTCAAAATGAAGACGAATAATTTGATTGTGTTTTACTTCGATAGCACGTTTTGCCTTATTTTTCACACAATACTCGTGTTTTTTACATTTTCCCCTTTTTATTTTACCACTGGGAAATTTTCACACCGGCAGCATCCCTGCAATCAGCATTCGATAAATGCCAAGCAGGATTCTATATAGAATAATTCTTTTCATAAAACAGCCTGGCGTATAGCTGCAACCATATACTATTAGATTCACACACTGTAATTGATGACGTATTGATTTTATGGTATGGCCAATTAAGCCTGCATTCACAACCATTATCATAACAAAACCTGTAGTTTAATAAATCTACTTGTTTTGTTATGATAATGGTTGTTAATGCAGGCTTAATTGGCCATACCAGATAAATCAATACGTCATCAATCATAATGAGGTAAGTTACTTTTAAGGTTTTCAAGGGGGGGGGGGGGCTCCACAACGAGCGTTAACCACTCCTGGTCATCTGCCCGAAGCCCTAAGGCCGTTACTTTTAAGGTAACAAACGTTTTAACATTTGACCATTCAAAACAATTAAATTAGTGCTGTTGACCTTTTTTCAGGTTTCAGAGATGAGTGTAATGGTGTAACAATACTTCCAGTGTTTAGTACAACAAGCAACCATGTGCACGTTATGCCTAAAAATGAGCCTTCCGATATAATGCACTGATGCGCTTACCAAGCGTAATATAAAAACGAATGTCCTATAAAAAGAATAAAAAAAGTAGTTAATCTGCATGAATTACCTAAAAATTTAGTTAAGATATTGAATTCTATGATAGTCCTTCAATCTTCGTGCAGCGGGAACCAAGCACAGATCATAATCATCGACTGAAACCAGCCAAAATGAAGCTCGCGCTCACGGTCCAGAGGTCACAGGATCGCGCGCCAAGACTAGACGCGAGCCCCGCTGCTCGGTTCGGTTAAATGGAAATAATTGCTCGGTATACCCCCCTGTAAATGTTGCCACTGGAATGTCTGTACACATTACCAAAATATGAGGTGGCTAACAGCACTTAACTATCTTAAGGGCTAAACTAAGGAAGACCTGTACTAGATGATTAGGTCACATGAATGGCAATGAACTAAGCGTCCCCACTAGTTATTAGCTAAGCATGACGTCGTACAACAACGTCATGCATGACAATACAGTATATACAATCAAGCACGTAAGCACCCACAGGGTGCGCCCTCTATACAAAGTGGCATACAGCCCAGTAAATAGTTCCATTTATTGCGTCCAGTAAGTGCAAATTACATCACATTATTTCCTGCCTGGTGAAATACCAGCCAAGGCAACTGACCTGACCTGACCTACAATAACACCAACACGGACCAGTACACCTTTCAATGATTGGTCGGTCGTCCAAACGGAGAGCAAAAATAAATTAATACTTTGTTACCAGTCAAAAATTATTAGTTTCTTCTCGATATAATTACTGGAAGTATTTACTAGAAATAATTTACTAGAATTAATTTGTTTTTACTGGACATCACAAACATCAGAATCGGAAATAACATCACGGTACTTGGTGATTTTTTTTCGGTGGGGAGCGGGGGCGTTTGCTTAACCTAATCTGCAATAAACCATCATCACACAATTCGTCGATAAGCGTACGATCGTAGTTTTGTTTTGTTTTCTATTTCAGTTTTTATTTTTTTTATTTTAGTTTTCGTTTAACCAGCAGTTCGTCCGTTCCGGGCGTAAGTATACCAGTAATTGGCCTCCGTTCCGTGCGTATACCAAAGTGAATTGTACAGAACATTTTATTCGTTTCCTATAGTTGGCATTGTCATCGTTCGTTAGCGATCACCGGAAATAATACTTTCACTGCGTTTCGTTTGTTGAAGAGTTATGGCGACGCGTTTTCTTTAGACTTAATTGAAACACGATGTGATTCACTTTGTGAAGTGAAATAGGACTGAGATAAAATGAAATATTGAAATAGAACTGAGATAATACAAGAAGTGACAACTAAAACCAAAGCTGTCAGTTTTAGCCCTCATTTTTATTTAAATTAGTTCCGGCAGGATAATCCATCCTCTTTCCTAGCCCAACCTCTCCAATCTGTCTGTCCATTCAAAAACAAAAGACGAAGGACAGAGGACTTTACGAAGGACGGAGGTGATGGTTCGAAGTTACTATAACATTAAGCGACGAACAATTCTGTATGTCTGACATGACGCTAAAGTTTCTTCCTTCACATTACACGCCATAAGTACACAATTGACTGAAAAATTAAGGTTTTTTTTATTACCATTTTGTTACAGGATATCTGAAGCACTTTTATTTGGAAATGTAAATTTGCAAAAACAGTCCCCAAATGTAAAGTCATTGAGTAATTCCTTAAATGTGTGTTCCATCTACAAGCATGTAATTGCAAAGAATTTCCAGATCAGGTAAGCCTGATAATTAG
Organism: Lithobius niger; assembly: GCA_023313725.1. NCBI lineage: Eukaryota > Metazoa > Arthropoda > Chilopoda > Lithobiomorpha > Lithobiidae > Lithobius > Lithobius niger. The sequence goes on along the minus strand of JAHWFP010258637.1, from coordinate 174,803 downwards.
AAATATTGACTGGAAAAAGTGCATAAAGTGTTGCGTGTAGACGATATCTGGGGTTTATGATAGTGTTTTATTTCTCCCTTCCGGTTTTTTTTTCTTGGTTTTTTTTCGTTATCCTGTGTTTTTTATTTGTGTATTATTATTATTATTATTTTGTTTGTTAAGTTTATCAAAAGTGTAAATAGTTAAATAATTATTCTGTAAATAAAAATAAAAATTTTAAAAATAAGTTTTTTTTAAATTAAGGTATTAGTGGCAGACCCAAAATCATTTATCACTTGTGTTTAAAATTGCATTATGCTAGACGCCCAAATCGCAGAAATACAAGGCTAAATAAATAAGGATGCAAACCTATTTACATTGCCTTTTGGACTTATATGTCAGACTGCCTAAGCGGGGAATCGAACCCACGACCTTTGAAATCAAAGGCCGAGTCCTACCGCTGAGCCATACTGGCACGGCCCATTCCCCGCTCAGGAAGTCTGACATATAAGTTCAAAAGGCAACGTAAATAG
>JAHWFP010258637.1:134283-169291 GCA_023313725.1 Lithobius niger | reverse complement strand
CGCATTTTAATGTATACATGTGCACTTGCTGGCTTTTTAAAACATTAACTACTTTTAGTGCTTTTATTCTGTCAATTTAGGAATGTAAAAGACATTGTGACATTTTTACTCTGGACCCGATCTCGGTGCAATCACACAGGACCTGATTAAAGCTGCCAAACGTGTCTATCAAACCTACAGTATCTTTAAGGAACACCCAAAGAAGAAGAAAGAGTAAGAAGGCAAAGAAAGAAGATCATTGGCACTAGGCCTACCAACAAACATACTATGTACCAGTATACATAATTCGTGTGGTGGTTGAGCAGGTTAACAACGAAGTTTGCTAACAGGTACACAGCGTCTTCCTCAATGCACAAAGTTCACTAGGAACTTGTATGTGAAACTATGTCACAGTTACAGTTATAGTTGCCAAATCATTAATGTGCATAAGAAAACGAAACATGCAGTAACTACAGCATTAAACTAAGAAAGAATGGAGCGAGTTTGCTTAGGGTGAACAGCGAGGAGTCATAATGGTAAAAAAAAAATATCTGGTGCAAGTTCCGGACACGTGATGAAACGTGAATTTCTTTTTCCATTATTGCTGCTCACTTGTTTTCCTTAGCAAGTTCACAATACTCGCTCCATTGTTTCTTCGTTTATTAGTGTTAAAACTTATGCAAATACTTGAGCTAAGTAACAGTTAAAAATAAATAAGAAGTACTGGCAAGGGATGAAAGAGAAGAAATGTGCCCTTAACCTGTGCAGATGATGCACTGAAAGCTCTGAACACTGCAGTTACTCGGTTAAGCAAGAGATGCTATAATGCATTAATTTGTTTTTTTATATTCTCATTTCCATGTTGCACAGCAAGCGAACACTGAAGCAAGTGAAATGAAGCAAGCGAACACTGAATCGAATAATGCAAGCGAACAAACCGAAGCAAGCAAACTAGTTCAACACCAATCTTTATGAGCGTATCAGGATAGCTCTGTCACCATGTTCGAGATTTGCTGTAATAATAAAAGAAGCGTCTACGTTGTTTCAAAAATTTCAAAATTGGCAGTAGTCGTGTTGTTCTTCCCCGTTTGCAATTATATTCTGCATTCTAATACTAAATGCACTTTTACTATGGTATATTATGCGAAATGGCTTTGTGACACTCATGTACTGCTCAAAAAACTAGCATTGTATATCGGGTTCCCTTACCGCCGCTACTTAAAATTGGCTTATATCCAGGGAACGGAAAATATGAATGTCTCCGAAATTTTGCAGATAAGCATTTCATCTCCGAACTTATGTGTTTCATGCAACAAAGCTCGTATGTCACGAAATTTCAACCAAATCAGAACAAAAGTGTGAACGCTATCGTGTAAGCACTCAATATGTAAAGCCTAAAAGTGCCAACAAATAAAAAGCAGTAGACGTTTCGAGTCAGCACCGACTCATTTTCAAGAGCAAACAAAAAACACGTTAAAAACAAATTTGCTAAGCTTAGCTAATTTGGTTTTGACGTGTTTTTATTTGTTCTTGAATATGGGCCGGAGCTGACTCGAAACGTCGAGCACGTTTTATATGTTATGCACTTTTTAGGCTCAACTTAAAGTTTTTTTTTAACTTCAACATTATCGTGTCCCAAACTGACAAACAGACACAGAAAAGCCAAATTCAGTCTATAAGTATGCGACTTCACTCGCTTTGCTTGCTCGGCCAATCATAAGTAATAATAATAATAATAATAATAATGAGAAAAGGCGTCACCAGTTTCGTAAACAGCTTGCAAGCAACGCATCCATCTGCCACACATCGCGCTCGTTTTCGCCTCCCGTTAAAGAAGAAAAAAGAATTATAGAACGAAGAAAAGAAACTATTCTTGAGAGAGAGCGTTTCGCGAACCATTAAGTTTCTGCATAATCAAGGAAGCTGCAGCAAAATAATGCCTTAAGTAAATGGCTAATGAAGGAGCGCCCGAGCAGCGTCACGAGTCAAAGAAGAATTCTTCCCTCGTCGACAAAGAAAACTAACGACGTTGCAGCAAAAAAGACAACCCGCTATTTTAAGTGGGTTTCTTTCGTTTTTTTTTTAGCCCTTGTTCCAGACTTGTACTTTTCATTTGCTAAAATCAAGAGTTAACTCTTGCTAAAATCAACCTTATTGCCTACGAAATTAGTAAGAAGATAAAGACAAGGTTTTAAGAGCTCTTAATGTGTAAATCAGAGTTTGACGCAAAACAGGAATATAGACCTCACTCTCTTCTTTAATTTGGCACCGGTACATTGACATTTCAAGACTTTATTCATGCCGTTTTTAATCTATACACCAATAGATTTGCTGAAAGATATTTAAAAGCGATAGATTTTGGAAACCAACAGATCTTGAAAACCGGCATTTTTTAAAGTTTGTAAAGTTGATGCCTTTTGTAGCGCGGTAATTCATCAAGCTGGGAGTGTAAGCTGTTGATTCTATGCTACGGCTCAAAATCCATCACGCACAGGTATAGGAAAGCGTGGATCAAGCATGAAGGAGGTCATAAAAACTCACAGCAGCCAGAGCAATGCCGTGGCACTTCCCTCAGCTACATCTAAGTATACTTGGCTAGAATTGCTCGCTTATTCAGTGGACGTCGTTCCCTCCCCATTCCCCACTCATAATGGGCTTCCCACTAATTGGTTAACAATAACTTGCGACCTTGGCTACATTTTCCAGCAACACAGCAATAATTTACTAGTGACGTAACGATAAATGCTCACTGGGTATTTTATTTAACCATTTTGCCAAAACCATAGAACTTAGAGAGAATATAGTACGTAAACTATCGTTTCTTGACTCCTGTCCTTCTTTAATAAACAACAATTATACTGTTCCGATATTGAGAATTTGCAAAATTGCTAGGCATTTATTTTTAAATAAAACGACGTGCCACCCCCGCGCGAGAACTGGTGTAGAGTTAAGAAGTTAGAAACACAATTTCTACCTCAGTCAGCCTTATCAAAAAACAAACGAAACTCCTTCGTCACGTAAACATAGTCTCAACATTGGTGCTTGCCAGATAGTGATATTTCTTACACGTATGTACCAGGTGACTATAGGGTAGTGACACAACGTAGTATTATTGTGTATAACTCTATGGTGAAGCCAGTAACTGGGTTAGCTGCAAGGAGCACTGGAGGGAGAAAAGAAGGTCGTTACTGAATCCAATGCTATTAGACTGGATTTCTTAAGCCTATAACACGTGATTTTTGTTGTTGGAGAAAACAACGTTTTTTAAGCCTAAGAAATCCGCTGTCAAAGCACTGTCTTGACTAGAATTGCCGTTTTTTCCCTTACTCTGGTGCCCCTTGCAGCTATGCCTCCAAATGGTATCTCGTGGTCAAAATGACGTCACTTGACGCTGCTCTATAAAAGAAAAACCAAGCAGTTGTACAAAATAAACAAGCGGCTAGAGCGACTACCTAGTCGCATCCGGTCTTCTGTACACTTCTGCCACTACCAATGGTGAGGCGCACACCGCTATCACGCATTGCAACAGTTATCTCTATTATATAATCTAAAAAGCAGTAACCATGGTTAAAAATGTGTTAGCTTTTGAGCTTATTTTAGATTTTTAGGCGTATTTGTCAACTTTTAGGCCTAATTCTTACCTGGAGCTTTAATTTCGTAAGTAGCAGCTAACGGAGATTTGATTTGTATAGTACGCCTATTAATTTTTGCAACACGGTGCGCCTTCGGGCACACAGTTAAGCCCTCTCCAGACAGAAGAAAATTTCGTGCGATGCGATACGTTACTACGTGCGTACAAGGTCATTATTGGAACAATTGTATGATTAGTGTTACGTTTAAGGACTAATATTGCCGCCTTTGATACTAGTATACTAATAAACTAAATTTCTGAACAAACGAGAACGCAAAGCATCGTGTTAATGCTAGGCCAAAGCCAGACCACGTGTACACGTGAACGACGCACAAACGTCGAATTTTCCGCGATGGAGTTGGGCCTAAACACCTTCCCTGGACAGAAGTAAGACTCGAATTATAACTATGTTACGGCCCACCTCTTTTCTTTTTTTCGAATTAATTTTAACAAGCCATGGGAACTTTATATGCGATTTACGGTGGTTACGATCACTCGTTCTGCAACTGGCCATATAGGATTGCGACCAAAAATCCTATTATCCTATGCTAATGGAACATAGGATAATATGGACGCTCCAGCGTTAGGCCCTATGCCACTCTTGCTTTTACCAAATGTTGGATAGAGGCTATCATACGTTAATACTCTCTGGATGGCGTACTTAAGCCTACATACCCATGTACCACAGTTATTTAATTATGTATTTTTTATATGCGTTAGCGGGTATTTCCTACGCAATACGTTGGTAGAACCTCCTCACACCCAAAGGGCTTTTTTTTTAAGATAGTTGGGTCAGTGGTGGGACTCAGTTGTGGGATTCGACCCGGCATTCACTTGGTTTGGAGACGAGGAGTGCTGACCATTGGGCTGAGCTTGGTCGCTTTACTTGGAGTCCACGGGGGGCCCCCATCAAAGCTCGCGGTGCGCCTGAGAACCTACTTTTTGCCCATCTCGTAGATGTCCCTTGTAAGGATATTTTAGCTGAAAGCAATAGGAGGATTTAAAAATAATAAAGCCTACTAAAATTGCACAAATAAACACAATAGTCACACAACGTTTTGGAATTTAATTCATCCCGTTGTGAAGTGCTCTAAAAAGTGAGGAAAAATCACATGTCAAAGTCAACGAAAAACCATAATTTTTAAAAATGTGTTATTCGGGTCTTGTTTTTGCTACCTGTTCTGGCCAATCTGCTAAACTTTCGCCTTTATGTTTTAAATTGTACCTTTTTAATTTTTTCTTCTTCAAATTACAGTGTTCCTTGGCTTTGACAAAGCTCGCGGTGTACGTGGAAACTCATCTTTTTGCCCATCTCGTAGATGTCTCTTATAAGGGACAGGGAAGGGACAGAAAAAATATAAGTAAAGTCATTTTTTCTGACCATTCTCGTCCAGGTATGATGGCCTGAACGAGTAATTTCTACAGGATATTCCTGCAATCCAAAACTCTCCTAGACCTACTCAACTTTGCCTTTGGTAATCGTGGTTGTTATCAGACGACCAAGTCTTGCCTTCTGACACATTTCAGTCTTTTGTGTCGTATCATCCTTCTCCCGTAATGCTTATAGCATGCAGTCACGTTCTGTTTTACTTAAAGACATCGTGATCGCTGTGTCGTATGTCGCTACGTTACGTAAAGGGGGTGGTTAGTGATATGATATTTGGTACCGTAGTAAGGTATAGTTGGAGGCCCGGGAAAAATTTTAAGCTGAGCCTCCTGACCCACCGTGGTAAAATTTTAATCCCCCAACACACTATGCTGTACTGTGTCGAGTCTTGTTTAAAATTGTATGCAGTTTCGTTCCTGGTAAAGGCATTCTTGCTTCACTACAGCCGTATTTTTTATTATTATGATTTTTAAACATTTTTTTTAGCAGTGAGATTTCGATACTAATCAATGTGCCTCAAATACCCATTTTGCAAATTCTTCAACCTCGAAAACTTCGGCTTTACTTTTTCCCTCAGTGAGGCGAGGTCCACTGCCGAGGTCCACTGCCAGGTGAGGTCCGGGAAATTTGCCCCCTTTGCCCATCCCCCCTCCCCTCCCCCTTACTATGGCCCTGATTATATTTGAAGTTGCACCGACAGTCAGCGTGGTGCTACTGCATATTCCAACGCCGCAAGCATAAACAGCACAAAGGCATGTTTACTAAGTGAGTGCATAGGTTTTATTCAAACGAATATTTAAAAGCCTACAAAGCGCACAAGTATATACAACAAAGCTCCAACAGAGCTTTCTTGCGTACTTGTTTACTTTCAAATATTTTCCGTTGACAAGTGCTATATTTTTTTCTCAAGCAGGTTTTATTCACACAAAAAGTAACAATAACAAACTCCCGTCGCTGTCGTCCTGGGAGTGCAGTGGAGGGGAGTTTGTTGTTTGTCGTCTTGCTGCAACTTCATTTCTCTTCTGAAAATAACAATTTCGCCTGAGGTCAAAACTTACAAACTGCATGATACGTCACGGTGAAAAAATAAAATAAAAACAGCAAACAAACGAAGGAAGACAAAATTGAACCATGTAGCAACCGGTCTCCTTTGCCGCAGTGATGACGTATCAAGATCTGGGATGGCAACACTCAGTACCTTCCTAACCACCGAACAGAGTGAACAGAACTCACCACTGTTAGAGACAGTTTGGCTCAAAACTTGACGCGCGCGCGCGCGCAGTGATGTTGCGTCAGCCGTTTAGTACCTTCCGAAACTGCAATTATAGCTTAGCAAAATCAACAAGCTCAGCAGAGCCCTCGTTACGTCATACCTTTAACGTGACCAGACGTGGCTAATTGATTGGACCAGGCTAGGCTAATGGATGTTACCAGTCGCTAGCAATGCCAAATTGCAAATCATCTCGGGGAGGTGATTGCGGCCGGTTGCTAGTGTTGGAGCTTTTGAGCATGCGTGAGGTACCTGAAACACATCGCTGATGATGGTTGACGTAAGCAAGCCACTTCAACACGGCTATAGTGTGGAATGAGCTGAACTGTCACCAACAGTGGTGCGTTTGGTTCGTTCTGTTCGGTGCTTTGAAAAGTACTGACAGCTTAATATCTGTTCAAAATGGCGGCTTTAATTTGAAGTGCGATGCCAGCGTGAGTGATACGCATGTCTCACGAACTACGCCTTACAGCGACCTAATTGTATTTTTAAATGGACTATTGGTAGGGCTGTTTTTTTGCCTGGGATCGTTGGAAATTATTTCTTATTTCTACACTGAAAGGGGATTCAACACCAGCTGAGTAAATTCGTGTAATACTTAGTTTTGTGACACTGCTTTATTCCACAGGGGCTCGGCACACAAAACGAGTGGCACCAGGACAACTAATTTTGACCAGGAAGACAAAAAAATATTTTAAAAATATTTTAAAACCACCACCACCATTACACACAATACTACTAGCTGTTAGTATTGTGTGTAATGGTGGTGGTGGTTTAAAATATTAAAAAAAAACTATTTGTATTCCTGGTCAAAATTAGTTACCCTGGTGCTACTCGTTTTGTGTGCCGAGCTCCTGTGCTTTATTCGTAGCTAATCGCTCGTAATTTTTTCGAAAAGACACGAATCCACGTTGACCTCAGCGCCACTCGGCTTATCGTTTCCCCTAAAATGGCGTCATTTCTATTTCCACCACGATTCTAGTGTGAGTGTTCCACGTACTGAACTAAGCCAATATATTTTTAATTCGTGAAATGCGTGTGGCACAAGTTAAGCGCTTTAACTCTACTCTTCATTGTGGCTGTTGCCATTTAGTTGCTCACGATAGTAGCGACACCACTATTAAAGGTACTGTTTTTTGCGGGGATCGATGGAAATTACTTCTTATTTCCACAGCGAACGTGTAATGGGAAAACGGTAAGTTAATCTTCAACCTGAGAGGCGATGGTTTCAACGTTTTCACCTGTAAGAATATGTTTAATTGAAATTTTAAAGATGATCGGCTGATGCTGTGGAGATTTATGATTTATACGATGTGCACTATACCGGTAAAGGTCTAATTCGCCAAATGCAAGGCACTTCACAGTGAAAAGATTCCGTGAAAAAAAAATTATTTTTCGACCAGGGATATACGATTTTGAATATACAATTTTAGAGTACAGGTCAAGCTCTGGAACTCGTGCTGAACGTGTTTGTGTACTTTCACAGTTGTGAGTATGGGGATACGAGCTCTAATGTTGTTGTTTTTTTCTAAACGGCGCACCCATTTTTTGTTCAGTTAATTGTTGTCAAGTTGTCTCACGTTTTAAGTCATTATTTGTACCACTACGTTGTCCCGAGCGATCTGAGAAGCATTTTAGCATTGAGGTAAAAGTCCGGGCCATTACCGGAAGTTAGAATAGCAAATAGAATAGCAAACAATAAAACGCTTCTCAGATCGCTCTGGACAACGTAGTGCATGGTACAAATAATGACATCAAACGTGAGACAATTGAACCATAAAGACGTTCAGTGCGAGTTCCAGTGATTATAATTGTGATCATAAAAAAAATATTGTTCTGGCTGGTTTTGCCCCTTTCATTATATATATGTATAGCCTAAATCTATGCAGCGCGCGAGAGATGACGAACCCCTTTGGTTTCGTTTGATATTCACTAACAGCTGGCTCGTCTATGTGCAATCTGAATGAAATCTTAATTTTTTCCAGTGATAGACGTAGGTTAGAAACTGTACATTCATCCGGAGATTGTAGAAACTGTATCCACAGCTAACAGTTGGGATGCCATGGTGTAGGATTCGTATCTACACTGAATGTGAGGCGCCATTCCGACTCGGAACATTAAGAACTGCTCTTGCACAGAACGCTACCTTTAGCACTAATATCCTAATATGCATTAACATTTAACAAATAGGATTTGTGAGTCTACCGAACAGTACTCAGAATCTAACAGGAATGTTATCTCCACCGACTTAACTGCTTACGTAGGGAGAATTTGGTTATAGTTAGGAAAATTGCTTTTTTTAAATCAGCAAAATGGCATTGTTTCAGTTGGCAAGTGGTGGCTTTTTTTCGGAATAACTAATTCAGTTAAACTAAAATAACCATGACACGGCACACGCCCGCCTCTGAAGCTATGATTGAGCCTATTCCCATGATTTTAGGTGGCGTAGAGAGGGCCTGTAGAGAGGATAAACGAAAGGTATACATCCTCAGAACAAGAAGAAAAAGAACAAGAAATTGTCTATTTGGTCCCTCTCTGGACTTTCGATTTGGCTGGGCCGAATTTCAAAATTTTGGGATTGTAGAGACAGGCCTTGACTAGACCTGGCTAGATTCCAAGCTTGGTTTAAAAGTATTCACTGTTGATGGCGTGTTGAGCTCTCATAGTTGAGAGTTTCATACAGAGACTCTATGCTGACCCTTACTAACACCGCCAGTGTTAATTTACTGCTAATTTCGTTGTCTTTAGCAAACACATTTTCTTTTTCATTATCGATCAGGACGCCATGTTTTCAAAACGGGGCCCCCATTAGATCCATCCCATCGACTGAAAAAGGCATGTCTTCTCCCTCGGGCTATAACACAAGAAAAGAAAATTCCGATCACCACGCAAATTACGCCCGTAATTAAATCATGGAAATTTGGTAACGCTTGAAAACCCATTACTGCTAGTTTCTTTTTCCATTGCACCAGTCTTATCAAATTGCTTTGAAAAGGCAAAAAGGCAAAAAGCTTTTCGCGGCGAATACAAGAAGATTGATTGTCCCCCTAACGTTTTTAAAGCCACAACCTAGTCCGGAAACCAAAAATTCACCATTCCTTTACTCTTAGCTCTAGTAAGGATTGATTAAAGAATAAACTGCCTAAAGAAACGAAATAATTAATAAATAGTAGCATGAGTAGATACTGGGTAGATTGCTTGGTTGAGTTATGTGTGGAGGTTCTTCCAAAACGACCAACCTGTGTGCGAACCACACACACGCTTCTGAAGACAGTTTGTTACCGTTAATGCCCAGAAACCTCAACAGAACGTTCCAAAAGTGTCGGATGAGGTAAACGACGTCATCTTTCAACGCGACTGATGGTTCCACCCAGAGTCAGTCAATGATCCTTCCAGAATCAGTCGATAAACTGTGCTTCGCGCATGCTCACAATTCCCTAAAAATCAACCTCCTTTGCGAGCTGCTGCGATTAGTTCGATCCCACAATCCTTCAGTCGCGTTTAAGATGACGTCACTTCCGTTGAATGGACATGTTTTGAACGAAAGGTGAAAAAAATAAGGTTACATATAGGAACATCTGCATCTTCACAAGCAAGTATTAAAGTAGTTCGTTGGACGCTTAACGCTCATTTTGCCTTCACTTGTTTTTAAAGCCACAATTCTTTAATTATGGCTCTATCGAGTATGTTGTGTTTTAGCAGTACCAAACTGTGCGCAGCAGCGGACGTTTTTATTGATTGTGGGTGGTGGTTTGGAAGAAGCTGACAGTCTGTACACCCCTACATCTCCGATACCGAAATATACTGGTTTTATTTTAACTCGCTTGTAGTGTTTTTATCCCAGTTTCTACTACAATGACATGTTAGAGGCAAAAAATCTGGTTCACATATCGCAACTGGAGGGTGCCACCACTTCGACACGCGACTTTTTCAGCCCTCCGTGGCTTAAAGCGCTATGGTACCGTACACAATACGGCGTCACGTAACAATTTTCCCACATTTGTCCCCTCTTCATCGGTAACGAAGTGAGTGGGAGGAGAGGGGGGGGGGTTAGTTCTACTTTTGTGACATTTTGTACGAGTGACAAAGGTTATGATAAAGTGTGATCGACGGGCTGAGCCGTATTAAACCTCGTAGATTCTAAATTTGGTGCTTAAGATTTGTTGTTTCCGTCCCCCAGCTGCGCAAAAAATGGAGAAACACAATATTTTTTAGAAATTGAAATTTTTTGGTACAACGTTTAAGTAAATATAAACATTTATTAAAATTTTAAATAGTATCTTATTTTATTTCTCCCGTGACCGTGAGAGGCCCTTGAGGCCCTTTTTTGTCCTGTGGCCCGGTGCTTCAGCACCCAAAGCAACCCCCCCCCCCCCGTTAATCCGGCCGCGGGATCGAAATATGCCACAATTTGCGTAACGTTATTTGTGTATAACCTCTATTCCGTCACATGCAGAGAGGACGGTAGCTTCATCCCGTAGGGCGTAAATACATTCTGATCTAGCCTCTAAGGAGAGTCACTAATTAAGAGAGATCAAAACTCACTCAAACAATGTTTCTACTGATAATAACATTAAAAAAAAAACGAAGAAACACGGTGAAGCGAAGATTGGAGAACTAATGGAAAAACTCGAGTTCAATTCTTGAATCCGGCACATGACACGGGAAATTGTTTCGTCGTTACTACTGCTCACTTGTGATTCTTAGCAGTTCACAATATTCACTTCGTTGATTGTCTCCACTTATTAACACTGGCGATAGCCAGTGTTAGTAAGGGTCGACCTAGGATGTCTGTGTTAAACTTTCAACTTTGAGAGCTTTTAACTCCGTCAAAATTGAAAAATTTTAAACCAAATTTGGAATCTAGCCTTGACTAGTCAAGGCCTGTCTACAGTCCAAAAATTGTGAAATTCATTCCAGCCAAACCCGAGATACAGAGAGGGGCCAAATAGACAACTTCTTGTTCTTGGTCTTGGTCTTGGTCTTGGTCTTGTTCTGGGGATGTACCTTTCGTCTGTCCTCTCTACAAGTCAAACTATTTGTCCTGTAAAGCTGGTTCTTAGCTCATTTTACAGGCATTGCTCCGTAGATGTGACCTTTCCATAAGGCCTTTTCTAATTCGTCAAGTGGCTCAGAGGTTACGGAGCTCTAAACGACCAGATTGATTGTTTTACATTGTTTTAAACATTGTTATTATGGAACAATGCCATTTAGCAAACGCCAGCTGCCAGACATAGACTGAAGATTAAAGGATTTGTTTCTATTGTTAACATTAGCGATAGCCAGGTTAGTAAGACCATAGCTATTTACCGAGCTTAAAGGCGGCACAACAAAACAAACAACAAATTAATTATTAAGGTGTCACACATACCCAACCCCTCATCCACCACTACACCTATTTATTACAATTCTCAAAGTAACACGGATTAATAAACAAAAACGTATCATTAAAAGTTAAAAGTAAGGGTCTAAAAGTCAAAACCTGTAAGGAACACGGACAAGCTTTGATGTAAGGGTCTAGGTGTCAAATTTGGCCAGTAAGACGTTGCTAAGCATTAGACCCTTACTACCCGGTGATCATGTTAATGACTTAGTATAGGAAAATTGGAAATTAGCCAACAGCGAAAATCATACACTAGAAATAACGCAGTTCAGTATGCCACCTTTATGCACTTACGTTAAATCGGAGTGGCATGACCCGGATTCGAACCGGCCACCCAGTTCGCCCCCAGATCACTTGCATAGCGCCTTAATCTCTCCGTCGCACTCCGATGAAACGTAAGTGCATAAAGGTGGCTTACTGAACTGCATTATTTCTAGTGTACGATTGTCGCTGTTGGCTAATTTTCAATTTTTCGTAATATTATTTCCAGCGATTTATGTCTGTTTATTAATGACTTAGTAACTCAGACAGAATGGGTGTACATGCTTACGCTTGTAGCAGGTTGTCTCGCTTGGAATCGCTGCCATGTTATCAAACCGACAAAAAATGTCAACCTAATGCAAAGTAGGAAACCCACACCCCCACTATCATTGGATCATCTCATGGGTCTTTATATGACGATTTTAGACAGCTGTTCGTTAAAAACCGGATAGTAAGGGTCTAATGCTTAGCAGCGTCTTACTGGGTAAATTTGACACCTAGACCCTTAGGCTTTGTTTATGGACCGCGCGCAACGCCTAGAGAGGATGCGTGGCGCGGCGTTTGAAAGGAATTTTGCTACTTATCCGCGTCCGCTTGTGTATTTACGACAAAAGCTCACGCGGGAAGGCACGAGCGAATCGTTCATCCCGCGCGCGGTCCCCCGATCTGTTTGAGCAGATCTGTTTCTTAGGGGGCTCTGGTTTGAGTTAGAAAAAAGCCGCGCACCGCGTACACGGGCCACGGGAGCCAGGTCTGTTGAGTTGCATTCTGGGATAGGAAAATGGCGGACCACGTGTTGCCGCTTACGAGTAGCCACTTCGCTGGTTTCCGTGATGCAAAAGCCTGCCCGTAATTTAATAATTGGTACGTATTTGTTCTAATACAACAACCGCCAAGCTTCTCGTGCTGTTATACTGTGTGGCTTGCGCCACATTGTCTGATTCGCATACCATCGTATATTGTCGAGTGAGCACCGCGTTTCTCTTTAAACTTCCGCTCAAAACGGCCATAAACATAAACGCGATTTGGAGCTCGCGGGCCGCGGAGACAACAGCCAACATGCGGCTGGGCGAACTGCTTGTTTTTCTTCACCGCGTAAGCTTTCGGCGTCCGCTTAGTCGTTGGGTTTTCTCCATGAACGCAGCCTTACAGTCAAAGCTTGTCCGTGTTCCTTACAGGTTTTGACTTTCAGACCCTTACTTTTAACTTTTAACGATACGTTTTTGTTTCTTAATTAATGAGTAGCTTCGTAGCATCATCACAAGGATACATTTAAGACCGTCTAATGCATATAATATTACTATAATGATGGCGATCCATTGTAACGTATAACAATAGATCTGGGAAGGGCAAAAGTAAATGTCACTTACACTCAGCCTGTAAATTACACATTCATCAAACTAAAAACTAGAAACTTGGCCGAACTGATGTCACACACACACACACACACAAGAATAATAAAAAATTAGAAAACAAAATCGAGCTCGTTTAAAGTTTATGGTAGGTTTAACTGATCCGAAGTCAAAACAGCAAAATAACACAAATAAACTTTCCTGTAAGGTTTCACATATCGCAGTGTTCCTGTATTGTTTAGTCCATGTAACTGACTAAACTCCGTGACTACTGTTTAGTCCACCTTACTGCTTTATCTACATGTTTTTTACATAATAAAAAAATTAACAACAAAGGAAACCAGCGCGTCAAAGACTATGACTCACGTTACACTCCAGTGATCTGAAATTCCCAGTAATTTTCATCCCATGCAGTAATTTATAACCCAGTAAATTCCTAGTGATCTGAAACTCTGTAATTTCAGTTGGAAAGTATAGATCTTCAGCGATGTAGGCCTTAAACAGCACCCTTTTCAAGCCTTTCACACGAAGGGACGGGCGGGTGCGGGGGAGTGGGGTCGTTATATTGCCTTATCTGAAACGATTTGACCCTCAGCTGGACTGGACTTTATGACGTAGGGCGTTAATAGCTTTTTGGAGTTCGTCGATGCCCTCGTGGCCTCCAACGAACGTCACTCGAAGGACACGCACCAAAGTCAAGAGGTAGCAACTTAAATCTCGTGCAAAAGCTGAAGCCGTACCACTTTGGCGTGAACGCCACGGTTATAACTCAGGAAGTAGGAGTTGAAAGTGGTTGAAAAATTGAAAGTTGCGGGGGTGAGGAGGCATTAAGAAAGGCTCATCCATAATGGAACGCTAATGCCTTCTGACTTATTAGCAGCCCTGGGGTATCAATATTTTAGGCGTTCCGTGCCGTTCCAAGCCTATCGTTCAAAAGCAGTCCTTACGCTTCTCGCCCCCCCCCCCCCCCGGGGGGGGGGGGCCCCCCCCCAGCGAGGGGAATAAGAGTAATGCGATCGTTGTACGATAAACTATTTATGAACATCGCTAAGTCTAGTAGAAATCCACCTGCGTCATTAATGTCGTAGCCTTACCTACTTTCAAAGATTAAGATCTGCTGCTTGTGGTTGATGTTATAAGATGAACATTTTATTCAGTAACTGTGACCCGTGAATTTAACATTTTTTTTTTTTTTTTATATAGTAACTGTTAAATTCATGGGTCACAGGTATTAAATAAATAAAGTTTACTCGTGACCTGTCATCAATATTGACGCCTAAACAAAATTTTAGATAAAGTGGACGTCCCTTGACAGCCCAGTTTAAAACCCATCTGCCATCCATTCGTTCGCTCGATCTTACAGCCCCTCACGTGAAGGTGAGAGTAGGAGGACCTCACGTAATTTACTACATCCTTCTGATTTTTCTCTCGAATTGCCCTAACGCGTATGCTTTTTGGCAATATTTCAAAACTGAGTAATATGTACCCTATTGTCGTTTTATTTATTTTTTTCCTAAATGAAGTGCACGTAAAATGGTGTGGCGAATGTTCAATACGCAAACACTGCTTTCTTCTCCATTGTGAATGTATGCCTTTTTCAGTAGTATTACATAAAGGCACTCCATCTCTCGTCCAGCAAATCATTAATCCGTGTAGCAAGCTAAGGAATATGCTAAGGAACGAAAAAGTAAATGGTCAAATTAAATTCCTTTTCAACTGCTAAGGTTCATAGGGACACTTTACTTTGAAATACCGTGCAAAAAAAAAAAGCACGAGCGCATTTTAGGGGCTTTTCTCTTCCTGGATGTATTGGGAACGATATTAATACATTGATATTAAAAATATATATATATGTATATACTAACAATAAATCACTTGAGCCTTACGCACGTGAAGCAAACTAATGCTTGTGTATGTGAACCGGCTTGAGTCTGGACCTTACTAGACATTTACGATGTACAAAGAAGCGTAGAAATGAAGTGGGATTCGAACCATAGAACCTGTGACCATGGCTGGGAACGTGAAAATATCCATAATAAACCAGTACAGACCCGAAAGCTGCAGGAACGTTGCTGTGATCTCATATTTTTTACTTAATGATCACAGCCATCAGGTTCGAGGGTGAGTAGATGACGGCACAATCACAGTAATCCATTCCTTCTCAATGAAAGATTACCGTTAAGGGATATTTTGTAGTTTTGCTAGTACGGTATTTTGCTCACTCGATAGTGCACAGGTTATCTTTTTAAGAATTCCGCTGTTTGATGGTTGTTTTGGCATGTATATAGCTACGACTACATTTTGTCATCATGTCATACTATTTATACTAGGTACTTAACTAAGTTCAGAAGGTCACAATTAGTCGAAATGCTGTAATAGACTAGTTCATTTTCTACATTAACAAGGCAGAAACCCTATACGATTTTTGCCCAGTGCTCCACAGGGCAGTGCATTTCTGCTCTACGTTGAATTTCGGCCCCCACCCCTAAGATTTCTGAGGTATGTACATCATTTTTTAACGTTTATTTTCACACACCAAAGCTAAATTTTAACCAAATCAGAACAAAATTGCGAACGCAATCCAGTCCAAACCGAAAAACACACACACACACACAGACAAACAGACGCACAAAGTAAGTACAAATTCAGTCCAACATTAAGGTCGCACTTCACTCGGTCAGTGATTCAAGGAAAACACCCTCTTCCTGTAATGACTCACCATTTCACAATTCAAAAGTTTTTTTGTGTGTTGGGTGCATGACGTACAGCGTAATGTAAACAGGCAGGACGTGAGAGTGGTGGGGGGGGGGGGGGGGTAAGGCTAATTTCCCTGACCCACGGTCCAAAAGGTCTTGAGTGCACCGAAAGTTAAAAGATCCGGAAAGCCCAAAATCTGGATTATCCCTTTTAGTCTCTTGAATATTGGTGGTCCTGCCTATAAACACCAAAGAGTGGACAGAACCTGTCTACGTCATTAGTTCTTGACATGGATGGTGATCTTGCGTATATGTTCGCTAAATGGAGAGGAGTAAACAAACTGCTTTCGTAGCATCCGAGCACTCCTTCGATGGGAATTTGTTTACTTGTTTTCTTACCTGCAGTTTTATTTCTCTCCACAAATGGAGAGCTTTTACATGCGAAAAAATTTAAACGTCTTTAGTTTCTGTAGTAGGACATGAGAAACATCAAAATGCATTACTGATGGTGACAATTACAGGCAAACTGTTGTACTTGCCTGAGCTGCCAAAACAAGGACAGCCAGAGGAATCATGTTAAATAGATTAAAACGTGAACAAGATTAACAAGTGAAATAATTTAAAATTTAAAAGAAAATTATAAATCCAGCTTGAGTACAGCAGTAAAACCAGGAATTAAACCCAATAATCAGTAACAGACTAAAAGCCTAAGCTTTTGTGGTTGTACGACTATGGTTTTCGCACGAAGCCTGTAACCAGACACTCAAACTACGAAGGCAAATTATTTTATTGCTATACCCCGATCGTGAAGGGCACGGAATGAAATTTCAAATCAGTTAGCGTGAGTTAGTTAGTTAGGATGCAACAGTCTAGCTAAAGCATAACATAACATTGCAACTATATACATCAACCGTAGTACAAGTAAAGTCCAGTCCGCACTCAGCGTATTACTGTAAACCAAAATTAAGTCAAAGACTTAGAGAAGAACACGAAAACGAACTCATGGATGAAAGGGACCCCAAAATAACCGCCTACGAGTAATTAACTGGCAAAAGTAGTTGACACCGGCTTACTTTCAAACTGGAATTACCAATGATTACGAGTGGATTACAAAAAGTTACCAGTGATTTAACGCCGAATTACCTCGTATTACCAAAACTGCCATGCGTCCATTATGTGTCATACTTCAGATCACTGGATTACTAAAGGGAATGCTTTAGATTAATGGAGTACTATGTGGAATACTTTTGGAATACTCCAGATTACCAATGGTTTTCTGAGTTTCCTGAATATCGGATTACCTCGGATTGCAAAGAAATACTGCGAACTACTGAAAATTATCATGGAATACCACCGGGTTACTAGGAATACCTAGTGATTACCAAGGAGTAGTAAGGATTACTCGTGGATTACCAAGCATTTGTACAGTACACCAGATTACCAAAGTTGCCACCCCCTCGGCCACGTATAAATGTTCAAATTTCATAAGAGCCTAAAGTGGACAGTTAAAACCAATTAGTCAAAGACAACGATTTCGTGCTCCGAACAGCAACGTTTTCAAGCCGAAAAAAAAAACCAGTGCTATTCGAAGCATTGAGACTTCGCCTTGGAATGTGGTTTAACAAACTGTACAACTTTTGGCTTCTACGAAACTTGAATAGTTTCGTTAATCGTCTACCGGTTAAGCCGCCATCGCAGTACGACTTGGAAAAAAAATAAGTCCAGCACAAGTTTTGTGAGGGGTCACTGGGAATCACGAGTAAAGCGAGCAAGTACAGCTCAGTGGTTAGCATTGTTGTCTCCAGAAAAAGAGAACGCCGGTTTAAATTCCACGAGACACACGACTTAAAAATGCTACCAGGGCAATCCATGCAGTGAGGGTTAAACACAAAACAGTTAAACAGGGGTGAATTTTTTTTTCTTTTTGTCTTTCTAGTGCATAAAAGTGGATAATTCTAAACATAATATTCTAAACATAATATTTTCCATATTATGTTTAGAATGTTCTATCTTACTCAGCACTTTCTGTACGTTCTTATGTTTTCCCTTTCTTTCCCGTTTTAAACTCCATTTAGAGGCGACAGAAAAAGAGAAACGCCGAACCAAAAGCGGGCGTCTTTAGCTTTTATTCTCATACCGTTTGTTAATTCATTCAGTGAGGGTTAAACACAAAAAATATGGGTGAAATTTGTTTTCTTTTCGTACATTTGTCTCTCTGGTGGATAAAGGTGGATAATTACTATATTTTGTTACGTAAAATCTTTACCATATCATGTTAAGAATGCCCTGTCTTACTCAGCACTTTCCTTTCCTTTCCTTCCCTCCCCCCCCCCCCTACGTTGTAAACTTCATTCAGAGGCAACAGTGAAAGAGAAATGCTGAACCAAAAACGGGCGTCTGTAGCTTTTATTCTCGTACGTTTGTTAATTCATTCAGTGAGAGTTAAACACAAAATATGGGTGAAATAGTTTTTTTCTTTGTGTTTTGTCTTTCTGGTGCATAAAGGTGCATGGACAATTATTTTTTTCTGTTACGTAAAACTTTACCATATCATGTTTAGAATGTTCCGTCTTACTCAGCACTTTCTTTACGCTCTTATATTTTCCTTTTTTTCCCTTGTTGTAAGCTCCATTTAGAGGCGACAGTGAAAGAGAAACGAACCAAAAGCGGTCGTCTTCAGCTTTTATTCTCGTGCCGTTTGTTCATTGAAATAAATTGCGAACATGGGAAACATTTCTAACGACCATTTAGGCAACTGTCACGCCCGCCCTTCAGCCCCCCAAATCCCACGGGTCCCTTAACTCAGGACGTGGCAACCCGAACCCACCCAAATCCTGCTATCTATCGAACAAAGCTTTGAATAGAATGACGCAGGTTCTTTAATTTTCAAGCTGAACTAATAAAATTAAGTTTGCTTCGATTTTTTTTTAGCGTGTGAGAGTATTTAAGATGAACGTCTTAAAGGAGAAAAAACGGGTGTATAGTAACGGTGATATGAATTAAGAAGATGTAACGTTACAAGTCGGGTGAAATAGGCATCTTTTCAGACACAAACGGAATTGAGGAATTTTAAACGTCTCAACTCATAACGGTAATTAAAGCGTTATGAGTTAGGAGAAATTATGCCTAGATGCTAGCCCTAACCATGGAATTAAGGAGTTTTAAATTCCTCAACTCTTAGCGCAATATTTGTTGGGAAGGTGTGAAGTTATAAGTCGGGAGAAGCTGGCTTCGTTTGCCTGGACACAAACCCTGGAATTGAGAAGTTTTCTCAACTCCTAACGGTAATACAGCGTTATAAATCGGAAGAAATTGGCTTCGTCTGCCGCTATGATGTTATGTCGAGTGAAGTTTGCTCTTTTGCTTGTAAGAACGTAGCGGTGGAACTTCGGAGTTTTAAACCTCTCAAAACGTAACGGTAATACGATTTGAGATGGTGTGACGTTATAAGTCGGTGAAGTAGGCTTCGTTTACCTAGACGCAAACCCTGTAATTTAGGGGTTTAAGCTTCTCAACTCAAGGTGGTAATACGAGTTGAGAAGATGTGATATTATAAGTTGGGCAAAATTGGCTTCGCGTGTCTAAATGCAAGCCTTACCTATGGAATTTAAGAGTTGTAAACTTATCAACTCATAGTTGAATAAATGCGGATGCAAACCTATTTACGTTACCTTTTGGGCTTACATGTCAGACTGCCTGAGTGGGGAATCGAACCCACGACCTTTGAAATCAAAGGCCGAGGTCCTACTGCTGAGCCATACTGACATGGCCCATCAATTATGGGGTTATTTTAACCCATCGTAAGCCATTGGCTTTTCCGTCCTGCGTTACCAATACGAGTTGAGACTGTGTGATTTTATAAGTCGGGTGAAGTAGGCTTCGCTTGCCTACACATGCAAACCTTAGAATTTAGTAGGTGTTTTCAACTTCTCAACTCATAGCGATAATGTAGTGTTGTAAGTGGGGAAGAAGTTGGAATCGTTTACCTATAGATGCATCCTCTTTCTGCTAAATTTTGGGCTTTTAACAACAGTAATATTATGAACGACCATGCACGTATGTGTGTGCTTTTCACGTACGAATTGGTGCTATACCATGTGCCGTCACAGTTTCTCAACCTGTATTGTGTGCTGTACAAAATGTGAATCTCCATTTTTATATTACCGTATATTATTACCATTGCCATGCAACTGCCGTACCGAGACCTCAAAGCGCTTGGATGGAAGGATAAATGACGCGTCATTTTCACACATACGGCGCACTGGGATAAAACCTCTGTGCCTAGCATGAGGCGCGGAACTTTTATATGTATCCATCGGCTTTTTTCACAGTGGACTTTTTCTTGTGTGCGTATAGTTCTAACGACTAAGCACGCCAAATGAATTCAGCGTGGGACAGCGATATTACCCTTCTCCTACCCCAATGCCAAACATAGTTGAATAAAAATGCTGATCCCTGGCGCTCTTCTTGTTGGATATAAAATGGTCATTTGGAAAACAAAACAAAGTGTAAGGTTTAGACACAATTTACCAGTGAGGTGTGCTCCTCACTGACCGATTCTTAGGACACTGCTGGCGTGGGATCTGTAAAACAGTATTAGCATCACAACACAACTTCTAGCCACCTCATTTAAAACTAGATTTATAGTAACGGACTGGTGAATACAGCCTGGTCTCGATACTTCATGCAGAGTAAGGCCACTAAAAAAAAAAGTTGGTTCTCTGGCCTTTTTCTCAGAAGAAATCCGTACGGGCAGACGGAATTTTTTTTTTGATCCTTTTTTTTCGTACAATTTGGGAAATTTTATTTTTATTTTGGGTAAAATAAAGAAAACTGCCTCATAATTCTGCGTACCATGTATCCATACAATTATTTAACGACAAGAATCGTAAATTTATATTTCCATTTCTCACTAAGAAGGGGCATTATTGATCTGTAACTGCTATTTTTGCCGCATCATTTCTTTTTATTTCCCATCAAAAAATCGGTGCAGGTGGGGCCTGAGAACCAACTTTTCCTTTTTTAATGGTCCAACAAGAGAAATTTATTTATATTTTGTTAGGAAGGTTTGTCCATTTAAAACAATTTCCCTTTCCGGTCTAAAAAAAAAGAACATTTAGAATCAGTTGCATAGATCATATAGTAATAACAGGAGGAAATGAAGTATGCTTTATTAATTTCCTCCTGGTAATAATAATTAAAGCACATTTTATCGTGGCCATCCTCGCAGCTTAGAGAGATCAATCCACAATACTGAGAGCTCTCCAACAACCCACAACAACGCAGTTAAGTTTGTTAACATTCTTGGCTCCGTATCAGCCATGTTGGCACAAACATTCGACCGGCATTCCAGTGAGTTTCCGATAGTCAACATGAGTTGGTGGCGTCTACAGCGTTATCGGTTCCGTCGTTGACCAGTCAGGATCGCCTGTTCGTCCGAAACGTTATTGGCAGTTGAGGCGTTCCCTGATTGGCAAATGCGCAGAATGGAGTGCAAATGCGCCAATTTTAACGGCATCGATGGTTGCGGTAATCAATATTGTACACAATCGGATCACAGGGGGATTGTATTTGGCACCTCGGCCTCGGTGCACTAGCTCACAAACTGCGGTATTGTGAACGAGATTGAAATTACACAACGGTTACCGAGGTTGCAGAGAGAGCTGCGCGTCGAACATTTCTGAACAGTTAACGCTTTCGGGCTGATCAGAGAAACGGCCGAAAGCAGCGTCAGTGAGAACAGAAAAGAACACTCTTTGAAACTGACAGCATCGTACCTTCCAAGTACGGTAGGTTATAGTTTGCCAACTAATTTTGGAAATTTGAAAACATGTGGTAAATAAACATATCCTATACAGGCAAAATAAACAGTCGTCGATTCTATTCACATTTTTAGGAGTTATTTTTATTGATTTTTACAACTACAGGGAAGTAATTTGGTAGATGCCACGACAAAAACTTTGATGAGTTGTTTTCAACTGTGATGATTTGTTTTCAACTTTGATGAGTTGAAAACAATGCAAGCCCGACAACTTGCCCACCCCTGTCACTTTAATCACTCAGACCTTAATTTTCGGGCATAATCAGTGGCGTAACTAGTGGGAGGGGGGGGGGGGAAGGGGTCAAAGTGGTGTTCGCCCTCTCTGTAAGATTTAGAAGGCGTATTCGGCAAATTGGCCTAGTCACTTTCTGCATAGCAGAAAAAACCTTGACTATCCTGTAGATGTATTTAATTTATAAAATATAAGTACCTAGTTTGAAAAACTGAAAGATTTACATTACACATTTTTTATGCGTATAATGCAGTCTGCAAAACTGATTTTGTAAAAATGTTTCCAACGGCACTTACAAGGCCAGAAAATGCTAGAAAATAGTAAAGATGCGTCAGCTTCCAGGGCTCTGCCCCGGGCCCCGCTGGGGGATCTCATAGTGCTCCCCCAGACTCCCAGGCTCTTATTGGTTCCTTCCTTCACACCATTCGGCTAAATGGTTAGTGTTGCCCCTTCAGTACAAACCCTTAGTTACGCCACTGAGCATAATGTTGCCCTTTGTGAAAGGACCTAGCTGAGCTTCTCAGCACGTCTAGACAAACTCGACAGGAGCTGAGACACACTATCCGGGCGCTGAGTTGTGTCTTGACGTGCGGAAAAGAAAGCGGCTTTTAATTTACCGCTTAGATAATACTGGGAGAACTCCAGCCCAAACTAAACAAAGGTGAAAATCGCTCCACCGTATGTTGGTTAATCTATTTGTTGTGTTGATTCATAACGTCGATGGTGCTCCATTCTACTACGCAATACATCAGATTATTACTTACCTGTTCATGCCTTAAACCTGAAATTGAATTAAAACCATACATTTTTGTTCCAATGAAAATAACCACTCTTAAGTCCCCTCCCTCCTTTTCTGTTTTTTTTTTTTTAATATTTCGCTTTGGACAAAAACTAATCCAGTGCCACCCCTTCTTTCTTTTTTTTTCTTTTTTCCTCCCATTCTTCTTTTAGTTTTGTATAGTGCAGAGGGCAATCATTT
This sequence comes from Lithobius niger, assembly GCA_023313725.1. Taxonomy (NCBI): domain Eukaryota; kingdom Metazoa; phylum Arthropoda; class Chilopoda; order Lithobiomorpha; family Lithobiidae; genus Lithobius; species Lithobius niger. Next base: position 146,300 of record JAHWFP010258637.1, on the reverse strand, counting down.
ATCACTGGTGAGCGAGCGTTCTAAACGCCCAGCAGCTTGGGGACCCTTTTTCAAAAGCCTGGCGCCGCCAACCTCGCTTTACGTACCAACTTGGTTGTGAGGCGAGGAGGGGCGGGGCCAGCAAACGAAAAAGAAAGAAAGAAATCTTGTCTCCTACCACCTTTTCTCTCTGTTGACAAAATGGGTGGAGGCTTTTAATTTCAGTTTCAATTACAACCCGACATCTTACAAAATTGAAATGAGCGTTACGAAATGAAACGAGCGTTATACGTGAATTTTTTTACGAGCCTCTTTATAAACAGGTGGCCGAGCTAGCAAATAATACTTTCTTTTGAAACTATGACAGTCACTGATTCGGGAGGAAGGTGTTAGATACCAACTAAAGGGCGTTTGAAGTCATTCAGCACCACGTGGAGTCTAGGACGACATATATAGTAAACTGCGTTTCCCTGAAAATCAGATTCACTATTTTAGGTGCAGCCATCTATGACACGTCCGCTTTGAGATTATGGGATGGCAGCCGCCATAAAGATTGAGCAAATTCAATCGCAGTAATTAAAAAAAACTGTTGGAGAAACTTAAGTCCGACGAGTTAGGGTATAACACGCATAGCTACAGTTAAACTGTGATACTATTTGCAAAATTTATGCTAGCACAAGCCAAAGTGTGAATTAAGTTTCCAATAGCTGTTCGATTTTATAAATTGATGTTTGCATCGTTTTTAAGATATACGTACAACGTTTTCGCATTTGTGGCAACCTGCCTGTAATATATGCGTTGTCTTCGTCGCACACCACAGGCGTGACGACGAATTATGGGATGTGTATCTCACGAGTCCCGTTCAGGCGAGAGCAGAGGCGAGAACAGTGGGCACCATAAGCGCCGCTATGCTTCTTCTGGTTTAAAATTGTAGTTTTAATCTGAAATTGCTGTTAAGGTCTTTACAGCTCACTACAATGACTTTGCAAGTAAAATAAATAAATAAATAAATAAATAGATTGTAGGATTGGCCACTCGCGAATCTCATTCAGACGAGAACCAGAAGTTAGCTGTAGCCATGTTGGTGTTACCGACGTCGGCAATGCGCCGGAAGGACTGCAGATTTCGAAGGTTTGTTCCACTGTTTCTATAGTTTGTTCCACATTCCACATTATGTTTGCAGGAAACTAACGGTGTGACGCCACGTTTCCTTGCTCTACGAGTGCAAAAACATGTGGATTTCACATTTGTACTTTTTTGCGCTCGGTAGTGGAGGGAACCAGAAATGTTAAACGATTTCAGTTTCGCGTAATGGATTTATAATAATAAGCATAATAACTTTGTCGCATATGCAACTTGAGTAGGAAGGGCCCAGTGCGGTCCACTGACACCCAGCCAAACTTAAAAATTTTAAAGGGACTCAATAACATACAAAATAACATTGCAGGTCCAGTCAATTGAGGTCACAGTTTCTTTTGAACAGGGTAAACCTCCCGGCCTATGGATCACTGCTACTGTGGTTCCTATTTTTAAGAAGGGTTCTGCTTCTGATCCCCTTAATTATCGACCAATCTCATTGACTTGCGTTGGTTGCAAAGTAATGGAGTCTATTATACAATGCTGCATTTTTCGAAAACAATTTCTATTATTGGTGAGGACCAGTTCGGTTTCCTTCCTGGAAGGTCAACTACCCACCAACTCTTATTAATCCTTGATCGATGGCTCCTTGTGACACTATCTATTTTGATTTTAATAAGGTCTTTGATTCGGTTACTCATCGCACGCTTCTTTCAAAGTTGACTAGGTGTGGAATCACAGGGACAGGACCATTGTGGGTTTGGCTGGCTCCAATTTTGGAAAACCGTTCCCAGAGGGTTACTGTTGCTGGCACATTATCCACTGAAGTTAGGGTCCACAGTGGGGTCCCAGAGGGGTCCGTGCTTGGACCGCTACTGTTTGTAATCTACATCAACGACTTAATTTTTGTTAGTCCGTGTACCTTTTGCTATAAGTTCGCGGATGACATAAAAATTGGAGCTGTAAATCTAACTCCTCGCCACTGCATCAGTCTCGCGGACGAGACTGTGGGGGGTTCTTGATTGGTCTGATCTTTGGCAATTGCCTCTTTCTATTCAAAAGTGTCTTTCATTCCATGAGGGAACAAAAAAATCACCGTATTCCTTGGGCGGTGTTGCCTAACCGACTGCTACTGAAATTAGGGACCTTGGGGTCTGGTTTTCAAAGGACTTTAAGGCGTCTCTTCATTGTCGGATGGTTTGTCGGACGGCTTTTCGCCGTTGGCAGTTGTAAATAGATGTTTCACGCCTGGAAACTCTTTAACCAAGATCTAAGATTTCAAGGTGTTTGTTCGCCCCTTTCTCGAATATGCGACACCTGTATGGTCGCCTTACCTTGCTGGTGATATCGATCTGGTAGAGTCGGTCCAACGCAAGTTTACAAAGTGCCTTTCGGGTGTCCGTGACCTAAACCATAATGAACGTCTATCCAGAGCCGATCTCGAATTGCTTGAATTGCGACGACTTCGGTTTGATTTAATACTGACTTACAAAATTCTGCATGGATTAATAAATGTTGATCTTCCATTTTTTGACTTGGCACCTAGCTATTATTGCACCAGGGATCATGCCTGGAAGCTCGTTGTTCAGGGTTCCCGCCTCGGCTGCCGAAAAACTTTTTTTGCGGTTCGCGTGGTCCCAGTTTGGAATGCCCTAAGCTCTGAGACTGTCTGTATGCAGACTGAGAGTGGATTTCGTAGAATGCTATTAAAAACGAACCTCTACACCTTTCTCAAGCGACCGTCCTAGTTTTTGGTACCTCATTCCTGATTTCTAAATCTATCACCGAGAACCGGTATTAGTAGCGCAACCCTTCCGGCAATCTTCCACTTGTTTGTGGTAAATATTATTATTATTATTATTACTATAAAAATACTGAACAGTTAGAAAGTAACTGGAGTCAATCAACATGGGCTTAATAATAATAATAATAAACACATTAAGAAGTAAAGATGTAAACTAAAAAAACAAAAAAAAAAAACATTAAAAAACCTTTTTAAGTAAAAACCTTTTTTCCTTCTAATCCGTTTTGAGCCTAGAGAATATATTCATTCACTAAGTTTTCATAAAGATGTTGAAATCTTTTCTGAATAAGGGATGCAAGTTCAGTGAGTACGCAAAGGAATGCGAATACGTTTTATTAACGTCACGTTGTAGCTTTTTCATAAAAAAAAAAATTAAAATAAAAAAACTATCGAATTTAGACGTGGTTATCAGTCGTTTACGAAATGTGTCACCAACCGGTGGCTGGCCATATTCGGAGATGTCCTGGTTGGAATTCCCTTCCCCCTCCCCCTCCCCATAACGCCACCCTTGTGTCAGAAACTCTGTCTAAAACGTCTGGTTGTTTTCAGACTTGAGCCGTATGTCTCCATGACATAAAGTTTGCAAGTAAAGCTACGAACTTAATTAAAACAGATAAACAAATACTTGTGAAGTTGGTTGCGTTTTCAGAACAAGTATATTTCACATCATACACTGATCAAGTTAATTGATTTTCTAAAACTCATAAATAACGATACGTAGAAGAAAGAAGAAGAAAAAGGAAAAAGGCGGGAATTTAAAACCAGTTTGAGAAAAGTCGAAATTGAATGTTGGCTCCGTGAAAGCAAAGTTATGATTAAAAATCGATTGGCAAGCTTTTCTGTAAGCTGAGCAGCTGATTTGGGCGGCGTTTGAGGTTTGCTTCGTTCCCCTCTGAGCAGATTAAAATTCTCTTTGATACGCGCAAACTGGCTCTCGTAGCAAAATAGCTTTTCTTCCTTCCAAGTTACCGTTATATTTAAGTCTAAGATGGAGATGAAAGACAGCTGGCACTCTCTCTTATTCACTCTATCTGAAGAACGACTTTGACGACCATATTACTTTTGTCAAGGTGAATTTTCTACTGCAGGACTTCGTTGTTTCTGGTCTTCTCTTTAATTCTCCTGGCCAGGATTGGTTTATTTTTTTCTTTTTCTTCTTCTTCCTTCCACCGGATGAAGAAAAAAAACCAAAGAAATTGGACGACAACTGGAAGATATGGAAAAAGCGGAGAAATTGTAGTGACTGAGTAAAAACTGACTGCTTTAATCCCTCGAAAAGATCCATTGCCTTAGTCAGAAATAAATACGGATACAAACCTATTTACGTTGCCTTTTGGACTTAAATGTCAGACTGTCTGAGCGGGGAATCGAACCCACGACTTTTGAAACCAAAGGCCGGAGTCCCTAAAGTGAGAGCAGAAAAATGCGGAAAGCTAAAAAGCACTTTAGAAATTAAAAATGTCAACAGAGTAGCCATCGTCATTCACCTTCACTTGATGGCTACTCGGTTTATTTTTAGTGAGGGCAGACCGTTAGTTAGCTGTTCGTGGGGGGAAGGGGGAGGGGGGACTCAGATGTTTGGACCGTACTTAAATGCTTATAATTCTGCCATGCGTTAGCCGGGGTAGAAATTTTTTTTAGTGTTATGGACTTAGTTCCCTCGTTCCCTTATTTACTTCGTGGGTCGTCGCTCTACCAAAAGTCTGCCTTAAATTCTTGCACCGACCCATTAATTATCTTGCCTTTTTTTTTTTATGCAACTTGAATGGAAGGCCATGTAAACAGCAACTATGCCGTGTATAGAGCAGATATGCTCTTAGCCGTAATTAGCCGTAGCTGAAAACAAAAGCAGTTCGAATCTATGAAATAACGGGAAAAGGCGGCTAAGACAGCATAAGCTAAATCGACAAACCAACGAGGGAACTGATGAATATGATAAATAAAAAGCCAGAAAGTTCACGAACATAAATAATAGCGCTACGTTTCGAGGATATATTTACCTCGTCATCAGACACATAAAATTCACGACAGCTTTGTCAAACACACAAAAATACGCAACTCATGACAGCCGAAACATTTCTTTAAAAAATATAATATACAAGTTAAAACAGAACCTAAGCTATAGAGCAGCGTCAAGTGACGTCAAATTGCTACAAGAGAGATACCTGCAAGGGGCACTAGATTGAAATGGTGGGTTAAACAACGGCACTTCTAGTCAAGCCAGTACTTTGAGAGTGGATTTCGTAGGCTTAAAAAACCGTGGTTTTCTCCAATTCCTTATGCTGCTTAGGTTGTAATTGGAAAATAAAGATTCCACTTGCTTAAAAATGTCAGCAACTACCAACAAATCAATAAAAATCGCGCGTTTTAGGCCTAAGAAATGCAGTCTAATAGCATTGGCTTCAGTAAGACGCTCGTCTTTTCCCCCACCAGTGCACCTTGCAGCTAACCCAGTAACTGGCTTCACCATAGAGTTATATACAATAATACTACGTCGTGTCACTGCCCGATACCTGGCCAAAACAAGCAAGCAGTAAGGGAACCAATCGACCTCTCTCCTGCGAATGCAGAAGAGAAATGAGGGTATGTGGCAGGAACTTCATATGCTATTCAGAGAGAGAGGGGGGGGGGAAGACTGGCATTGAATGGGCGAGCAAACTACAGAAATTTAGTGAACGTCTACGTTGTTGACCAAGCGTACAGAAGAACAGTTATCGATTTCTCACGAATTGCATACTATTCAAAACGAATTTGTTTAACGTTGACGGTAAAGCTTAACTGCACCGAGATCAAAACTGGAAAGGACCACACACAAACACCTCCCGTGTTGTTTCCACGTTACGGTATTACGCTGTAGGGTGTAGTTTACGATCCACCATTATACTGCTGACTTTGAACTATATTAAAAAAAAGGTAACGGAAAGTGCTGCACAGTTCTTACGCTTAATCACGGCTAGTTTCGTCCATCAGAGTATGGACCCAAACACAAGGTGACTGACTATAGGAAAAATTGTTTAGTTGACTTAAAGGTACATTCCGCCTGCCTTTTAACTGCCACGCGCAGATCGCCCTCCGCGCATGTTACTATCGCACCGTTTCACAAGACTAAGCGTAGTAATACAAGGCCAACTAATGCAGTTCCTCGCAGCGAGGAACGCAGCTACTATCTCAGTTGACCTTGGGCGTATAGTAGACGAAACGGCATGAACGCAAAAATTGTGTCATCGCAAACCGGCAAGATTTTCGTATTTTAACATCACACTTTATAAGTTTTTAGGCTAGTATCTCATAATTTTTGTTCGGCGATCTATTGGAATAATTAATTTTAAGTTTTACCGCATTAGTCTTTTAGATTTTTGTTCTCATGGTAATTATTAGCAAACGATTAAAAATTAGTACATGCACACATACAGATGAAACGTCAAGGTTACTGTAAACGCGCAAAGGATTACACAATCGCAGGATGGTATTAAATTAGTTCCCAATATTTAACAGAAAATCGCCTATAGACGCCCACATTTTAAAACAGCTTTTTAGCAAGGGATTAACTAACGGCAAGTAAATAGAACTTTGGGGCCATACTTGATGTGGAAGATCGAGAAAAATGGCGTTAGGAGGAATGTTCCTTTAAAAAGTGGATTTCATCGTTGCATTTAGGTTTTGAAAGTATGGATTTTTGAAGTCGGCAAAATCCAATGATTTGGCTTTAAATCAAAGAGAAACGGACATCCACCTACTCACGATTTACGTTCATTCATCTTTAATTAGCTAAGTAGTGTCTCTGCCGTTCTGCATCGTAAGTGTCGTATACTGCAGGCGCAGATGCAGTTCTTCTTTCTGCAGAAAATGCAGAAGCCGTTTAGCTACAGACGTATTAACAATAAGTTCGTATAGACACGCAGCAGACACGACAACCTACGTTGCTCTTACGACCGAAGTAAAGCATTTAAATGTAGCAGAAAGGTTTAACGTGAACTAAACACTAGGGTAACATTGTAACGTTAATACTATAGGAAATGCTTGTTTGTGGTCTTTTCTTGTTTTGAATTCGGTTCAGTTAAATTTTACTTGTGATGTTTTAACGTAAACACACAATAGTGACTACATTTTAACGAGTGATGAATACTATGTTGTAATTCACAAAATCAATTAATACTGACCGTCTGTGTCAAAAACGCATAAATCTATGAAACTTCATCAAAAGTATTTACATTATTCGAAACCTACACAGTAAAATCAATAACAATGATAGCATAGATCGGAATGGCACAAAATAGTTTTATACCAGTCCCATACTGGAAGGATTGGTTTTATACCGTATTCCAACATATAACGTATTATTATAACAGGGCCCAACTTGGGCCAATTTTGCATTACAAATTGCATTGGCTTCACAGGTCTTTTTAAAAAGCATCTACTCCCTGTAATGGTATCTCAGACAGCAAATGCGTTCATGTAATCGAGCTTAGGCCAGGTTAGACCTTTTCTTTTCATTCTATTGGTTCAACTTAACATGATGAGAGAATGACTGAATCAGTCAAATACTCCGCAGAATCAGTCAATTGTCCCTTTCTCATTGTTCTTTATCTACTTCTGGTAAGATACGAAAGTTCCGTCGTCCAAGTAACCTAAGGGTACATTTGTGCGAAACCTTCTGGTTCGCCGAAAGCTATTTTCTAGTCTACTAACTACCGACGAGTTTCCAGTTTCTCCTAACGGAATGTGGCAATACGTAAACAATTAAATGTATCTATGTACAATTGCTACTCACGGGTAGCGTTGAATGGACGGTTCTTCAAATTGTTGCGCACACTGGCTAACAAACGCTGATTTTCGTTCGCTTCGCTCACTCAATCAGTGCTTCCCGCGATTCAAATCCCCCCCACCCCCACCATGCTAATCCTCTCTTTCTAATGATCACTTCTATTATATTCTTCCATGTTCATGTTCATGCTGGCGGGAATGTAAGCACATCATGTGACTGAAATCACACCCTCACAGCTAATAATCCTCCTTTTTAGTGTTCTGTACAGCCGTACCGGCTGAGAAGACTATTGCAACGACTTTGTCCGTCCGTCCGTCACTTTTTTCAACTTCGCAACGGTAACAGATATTGACGACCATTGTTTACAACGTTAGATTCAGTTGTGAGAAATTAGTTAAATCACATGGCCAATTAAAACATTGTTACTTCCTTATAGCTAATAGAATTCTTCGACGTAACTAAATTAAATAATAACATTTGATCGTCGAATTAAAATCCTAAGGTAACACTTAATAAAAATAAATGGATTTTAGCTTCGTTTAAAATAGTTTCGTCGCATTGTTGCATGAATGCACAGGCTTATCGTCGAACCAAATTCTCCATTAGGCCTATATCTGCTACTTACGAAATTAAAACTGCATTTTTGAAAATTCTTCCAGCCATGTTCATGTTCATACTGGCGGAAATAAATAAGGCTCGAAGCTGCCCCTTCCAGAAACATGCTGTCCTGAAAAGCTTTTCCCCAATGCTTTCCCTCCAACTAGATCCGCGGTGCCAGTGCCGATGCCTGATGCCTGACCCCTTGTGTAATTGTGTATATAGATAATTACGATAAACAACGGTGAACCACTTCTAGCGGTGTTAAAATGAAGGTGGAGAACATCGCGTACCCCACTGAAAATTCACGTTTCAACACAGGATTAATTTTTGGTTTGTTGAATCGTAACAACTGCTCTAAATGCTGGCAGTTAAAAGATCAGTCCGCCAATTTCTGTAGTGGGAATTTTGTTCCATCTTATCATTAATCGAAACATTGAACTGCATACCTCAAGCCACGAAACCACTATCGTCTGAGCTACGCTTCCATGGTTACTCGTTACAAACAGTTTGAAACTCAAACACTCCGCAACAGACAAGAAACAGCCACCGAATTTACCATTGTTGTTCCCTGCCATTAGGACGTGTTTACACAACGACTAGCAATACGAATTTTCCCACTCATTAGTTTTACTTAAGCCTACTTAAGCCTACTGAATGCCGAGTTGTTTCTTTTGCCTTTGACGAAGCATCTGAATTTCGAGTTGTTTTGTGCCTAGTAGCCATGGCAACGATGCGGACGGAGATCCTTTCCTCGTGGCTTGAGACACGTAATATGGATGCACGCCACACGACGGCGTCCGTTTATGACAAGACGACAATTCCTACTGCAATGCAAAATGGCGGACCGTTTTCGGAATGCCCACATTCGATGGTTTACCTTCGATTCGATAAATCCGAAATGGATGCCATGTTGGATTTTGAATTCTCGATGCGAGATGTTGTTTCCACAGTCGTTTGACCACGGCTAGAAGCTGCTGTTTGAGAGTGAAATTTTAGAAACGCCGAGAAACGACAACAAAGTTGTAGCGATGTTTAGAATTTCATTGCTCTTGTACTTATTAACACATTTTAATTGTTTATTTATTGCCGTATTCCTTTGGTAGAAACTGGAAAGTTATCGTAAATGAAGTTGGATACTATAGCTTTCGACCCGCAAGAAGACTGCTGCGCAAATGCGCTCTTTGGGTACGTGTACACAACGATTTGCCTTTGCATTCTAATAGCGAGAAGCTTGAAATTTTCTGAAATTCCAACATGGCGGGGGTTTCAGAACCGTCTCGCAACGAAAACAGTCAGTAATTTGAGTTCAGGTGCGATTGGGAAAATTCTGTCATAAGAGGAATTCTTTATCTTAGCGTCACGGATTATGAGACTGCAAGTATTTACTCAAACGATGTCGGATTTAGCTAATCCAGGTAGCGTTGTTACCATGACAACGACACCTTTGCCATCGCGATTGAATTCTAGCAGAGAGAATGCAAAGGCGAGTCGTTGCATAAACGCACCCTTACCTTAGCACTTAGCAAGATGATTGTGTAAATGTACCCTAACATTGATCATTTCACGCATCCGAACAATGGTACAGAAAACAAACCAACTACCTAAAAGCAAAGTGCCTCATGATTACTTAATGAACAACGGCTTACGTCGCATTAAAACCCTCAGTCGTAGACGAATTTTCTTAGATTTTTTTTGCAGTTTTTTTTTTGCATTGGACTGGGGGAAAGAGGGAGAGATTGGCGTATACTGAGAACTGGGGTTGGTGGGGGGGGGGAGACGTAGGAGAGGGAGGCAAAGAGCATCTGTGATGAGCCTCCCCAGCATTTCTCTCCAAGGCAAGAATCGATGAACTTTCTCCTCGTAAGAAAGATGGATAACACGGAGTAGTCCAGGGGCATTTGCCATAGTAAAGGCAAACCTTGGCCTCAGAGACTCGAGCAGGTCGAGACCGTAAAAGTCAATCCATTATCCAAAGAAGGTTTTTCTTGTTCCGCAACACACCAAAAAAAGAAGGAAAAAGAAAAATCAAGAAGACCACTAACAACAACAAAACAAAAACAGATAAAAAAAATAAAAAAATAAGAAAAGGAAAGGAAGCTGTATCAGTCCATTTGTGGAAACATCGTCTTCCCTCACGAAAATAGAGCGAAATATGCAGTAAAACCCTCCGGCGGTCGGGACTTGGTGGCTTCCGGGAAATCCTCTGTTCCATTTACCGGAAACATTATTCGATAGTAGGTTTCACTGACCCCAAATGTACAAGAGATAGACGGAGGAGGAGGGAGTACAAGGACTTTGGGGGTCTGTTGAGGATTCCGCTGGTCTCCAGCCCATTTGTGTTGTCAACTATTGAAATTGGACGGTGGCCAATTGGTTGTCAGCTTCGACAACCAATGTCGTCATGAAGGCATCGTCGGGATAACATAGTTCAGCACGGACGCATCTACATCATTAAAAACATACGAAGTGCGTTCGTGCGTGCGCGTTTGTACGTCTATTCCTCCTAGGGTAAGACTCCTACACAGACCAGAGCAGTGCCAAACGAAAGATATTAAAATTACGCTGTAATAGGCCTATTTTCATCGCAGCAACTTGAATTTTTTTACCCTCAAATACGGGAAAGACTGCTCCGAAATCGTTTCATGATGTCAGGGTTCGATCAGCTATTTCCTCTTCATTGAAATTTAACGACGACACGGTTTACATCAAATGTATTATCAACAACACGACAAATTGATCTCAAAGGCTTCAACTGGCTGGATGCAGAGGAAAAGGAGATCAGCAGGGTTTAAAAGATTGTCAAACATTCTCGTTTCTGAAGCACAGTGGTGCGCGGATTGAGCGAGCAAAGCAAGAGATTTCCGCAAACAGTATACCTTTTCTACGTAAAACAAACCCTCTTTATTGCATATGAATTGCAGACATTCTAAATAGTGTGATGAACGAATTGTGAGAAACAATTGCAATTAGCTTGCGTCCAAACAATCAGTACATGTATTCTGTGACGCTCTGGGGAATTGAATAAATTGTATGAAGCATGGATCGACGCCAAGAGAGTGAGCGAAGCCAACGATATGGATAGTAATTTGATTTTAAAAAAAATATGGAGTTAAGAAATAAAAAAAATAAATTACTCCTAGTAAATTAGCGTGTGCCCCTAATTGAGCAGCACCATTTAGTAGCAAGCAACAATTTGGACTGGGCTGAAATCTCCTACATACTGGGCTCATGACTATGCTGAAACGAAGTGCGCCTCTCGTTTTAGATATCAGCACTCGTTTGTGAATATCGGCATCATGTTCGTAGTTTTACTGTTGGAATACAACACTTTTCCATTGTTCAAAGAGGGCTGATTATTAAAGGCGGTAGCCTTTACTGTAAGGTTTGACCTCGGTCTCCCATGTTAAAGCCCAAATTTCGATGCTTAATAATTCTCTGCCGTCTTTCAATATTTTGCATTGAAATTTGGTATATGAGCTTTGTGGGACTTGCCCAACACGTGTCCCAACTTTTATGAATTTCCTAGTTAGCATACCGGAGATCTGAACTTGAGCTGGAATCGTGATTTTCATTTTTGGCTTCTTGTACTTCTTGGCACGACACGTTTCTGCTATGCTTTCTACAGATCAAACTATTTGTCCTATAAAGCAGGTTTTTAGGTCATTTTACAGGTATGGCTCTGTAAATGTGCCCTTTGCATAAGGTCTTTTCTAATTGGTCAAGTGGTTCAGGGGTTGTGGAGCTCTAAACGACCAGATTGATTGTTTTACATTGTTTTAAACATTGTTATTA
>JAHWFP010258637.1:110950-124150 GCA_023313725.1 Lithobius niger | reverse complement strand
AATTTAAGGCCAAACCAGTCTGACTGCTCGCGGCTACATCCACGACGTGGGACGGTGTAAGAAAGACGTCAAAAGCATTCGATAAATGCAACACCAACCAGATAATTGCAGCAATTTTCACCATGTAAGCACTTTAGTAACGCATCACTTCTTACAAAATTTTCTTCTTTCTGGTTAGGGCTTTACTATACAATTACGCGTAGCTTCATGCGAAATTTTCTTCTGTCTGGTTACGGCTTTAGACTGAGTTTTGGCGAAGTCACAGGGGCCACCTTCTAACAAGCATGTTCTATTCACGTGCGACGAGACGTTGTCGAACGTGTCAAGCAACGACGAACACCCGAATGACGCAAACGCAGCCATCTGGTCTTCGGCCATTATTCGATGGAAGCTGGGTAGATCCAACTCTATCGGAACAAATTTATTAAAAAAAAATAAACAACTTAGACAAAACAACTTAAAGTGTGCGCGGCCTATCCTGAGTTCGCCGCAGAACGAACACAGACAATCGATTGTACGTTTTTGGCAGCAGAGTGCCTTGTTGATATCCAAAATGATTACAAAAACAATGGCGGCCGTCGATTAAAGCCGCTCCCTCCAGAAAGACGAAGTCGCTCGTAAAATACTTCCAGGACTCAAGATACGCCGCGCACAAAATAGACTGGTACACTCTCACACGACATCTCGGATAGTTTCTTACACCTGTTTGCTGATGACTCTAAATTGTCACAGAGGGTTGTATAACCATTTTGGATATCGACAAGGCACTCTGCTACCAAAAACGTACAATCGATTATCTGTGTTCGTTCTGCAGCGAACTCAAGATTGGCCATGCACACTTTAAATGCAATGTATCAGGTCATGTGAATGGCAGCTGCCTCTTGCACCAAGCAAGTGCGAAGCTATGTCTTTTGGAGGTGCGCTTGATAATGTTTACTATCTGGGGGAACCCCATTAGATATTGTTTCACAACACTGCGACCTTGGTATTCTTATCAGGGATGACCTTAGCTTTTCGGCTCATTGTGGTCTGGTCGCAGCCAAGGGACATCAAAGAACTTATTTGATACGGAAGTGTTTCAGGCATAGCTGTGCAAAAAACACTTGTGCAGGTTAAAAAAAATTATATTCGTCCAGTCCTCGAATACAACTCAGTCCTCGAATACAACCGCACTTGTTAACTGATATTAGAAAAATTGAACGTGTACAACGACGATTTACAAAATACTTGCCAGGGATGCGAGACTTATCGTATGCTGAACGCTTGGCTGCCTTATCACTGAAGATTTTTTTTTTTTGGGCGTCGTCAGATCGACCTGCACTCTTGTTATTCACCGGTGAGAGGTAATCCGTATCAGGGTGATGGGCCACCGTAAATTACCTGCAAAGCAGACGTGGTCACAGGTGGCGCTTCGATTGGCGCAAAGCTACATGAAATTGTAGACACAACTTCTTCCTCCTACGTGGAGGACGACTTTGGAACTCTCTTCCATTAGAGGTCGTTGAGGCTGATAACATCACGATTTTTAAAACAGACTTTTAGCCCATGGTATTGATGAAATGTATGATTATTTTTAACTCTCTCTTTGGACGGTAGTTGCATTCAACTAGACTTTTTTACAGTGGAAATGACGTAAGTGGCAATTCAGTTTGTCTTGACATTTCCCTTCCATTAATGGATGAATTTATTATTATTGTTATTGTTATTGGTTATTATTAAAAGGCCGAGGTCGTTTCTCTGGTATGGCTCAGCGGTAGGCCCTTGGCCTTTGGTTGCAAAGTCGTGGGTTCGATTCCCCGCTCAGGCAGTCTGACATATAAGTCCAGAAAGCAACATCAATACATTTGCATCTGTATTTATTTAACCCTTCTGACCTGTTTGACCACCTGAAAATATTTTGGAGGGATACGCTGCATGTTCTGGTCGCATCCGTTTGTATACAACGTTTGTAAGTTGACCTCCGTTGTATACGGCCCTTTTTTTTATATGTCGCCACAGATGAAAGCGATTTAGTTAGGTGGGTTTGCATTCGGATGCGATTCGTTTGCCAGCGAATTGAGAGGTTGGCACACGCCAAGGAAAGATGCCGGGTGCGCTTGCAGCCCCACTTGTAATTTGTTTTGCTGCTATTTTAAGCAAATTATGAAATTGACTAGGCAAACCAGAACGACTCGCTTACATTTGGTTACAGCCATTTAAATTACCCAATTTTGTACATGCGGTTGTAAAACAGTGGGACGCGTCCACTCTACGCCAAAGGGAGAAGAGGAAGAAGAATAGATGGGAATCGCTTTCGATTCGAAGGTGCGTTTCCCATCTTTTAAACACGCACCAGAGTTGAGGAGTTTTGCAAGGCGAATTCCTAAAATACTCTTTCTAGTGGCCATGCAAATGTAGCGATTCGAGCTTACCAGGCAATCGAACACACTTATGAATGTTTCGGCCATAAACGACAACAAGCGACATTTATAGCCACGGAAATGATATCTCCCCCCCCCCCCCCCATTCCTGGTCGCCTTTTCTTAAGCCTCGCCCATTTTCTTTAGGTTCTTCCGGTTCCCCCGCCACCCCTTTTGGGCAAAAGTTAGTTTGGTGAATGCGTCGAAACATCCGTGTGCACTCAGCAAATTTAGCCATCTGAGGATTTGGCGAGTGGAGCACGATTTACTGGTTCGTAGTTGCCCAAACCAACCCCCCCCCCCCCCCCCATCCGCTCACCTACTGCACTAAATCGAAGCCACGTTACGAGCGCGATTAAGAGGGACACCGGAACGCGATGGAGACTCGGGGGACACGCGCCAAAATGGTGTGCAGCACGACACGGGACTTAGGTGGTGTTACCTGTAACCAGTTTGTTTCAATTTCCACCGTCGCTAAAAGCGAAAAGGACAAGAATAATAAAACTAAATAATGAAACGTCGAAAATAATGTGCCGAGAAAGAAAGAAGGCTTGCAAATGGAATTTCCACGGGGGCAAACGGAGGGAGTAAACGGGTAATTTTAATACGACTAATAGTTTATGTGGAGTGTGTGCGTGTTCTTAAAGAATAAGTGAGGATAAAAGCGCGCCCAGTTGAGAATGGTTCGACTAGGCGCCGGTTCACGTGGTTCGGTTGGTACTGCACCAGCCGGGCCGGTTGTTTTTTTGTAAAGGTGCATTGGCAGATTACATAAGAAAATGGAATAATGGCCTGGCCACTAGATGTTGCATGGTTTGTACAATCGACTTGCTAGCGTTAAGCCTAGAATGAATGTTGTGTACTGTGCAATTTTTATTAACTGTAGGGTGGAGAGGGACCGTTTTACTTCACATAATTTTGCAGTGCAGCTAGATGCTCAAGTTTAGTTAAAGAAAGGCTGCATGAACAAAAAAAACAAAAAAACACGAAGAATCACAATGGAGCCAACGTTGTGCACAGCTTAAAATGACAAGTGAACAGCAATAGTGTCATCATGAGCCCAGGAAGTGAACCTGGGTCTTTGGATTATAACTCATGATGACGCGTGAATTTTTTCGTTATTATTACTGCCCACTTGTTATTGTTTGGTGTTCACAAGGTCGGCTCCATTGTCTTTCTTTGCGTTTTACTCTATTTGGTATTTATATCGCAGTGTGACTCCGCTCCCCTTTTCTTGTCCAAATAAAAAAAATGGCCGTGCCTGCTTCAAACTGGTTCCACCGGGCCTAGGTTTGACCCTTCAAAAGAGGAACGCCAATCGACCAAAACGTTCGCCAAGGTAATCCCACTGTCTAAATTAGTTTAAAGGTTAAATGAAAAATTTCTCCATTGCAGCTTTTGGCAGCAATTTTTTTGAAATATCGGCCCATGGGATTCGTAAGGCGAATATCCTGAAGATTTTTACAGTTGGCGTAACCGTTAAAATTATTTATCAACGGTGACTAACCTATCAAAACGAAAAGAGCTTACGCATGCTCTATCATGTTGATTTCCTTGAAGACAATTCCTTGAAAATTGTCTTCAAAGAAATCAAAATGTCACATTTCAGGAATATCAGGAATTGTCAAAATATCACATTAAAAATAGTAATATTTTGGGTATTTGATAGAAAATTGGAAGTCGTTAGCCCTTAATCAATTTTGTTGATAAAGCTTTAAACTGGATATGTAAACGATGAGGAGAATTTGAAAGTAGGCAATAAAAATAAACTGAGACAGGAGCACACACAAAACTGAAAGACAAGCTCATATTTCGACATCTATTAATTAAAGGGTTATACCTCCCAGCGCCATCTTTCTCGATCCTCCACATCAAGTACGGCCCCAAAGGTCTATTTACTTACCGTTAGTCTTTCCCATGCTAAAAATCCGTTTTAAAATGTGGCATCGAGGAGATTTTCTGTTGAATATTGGGGAACTTTATTTACATTATTCCAGAACGTATATGATGCTTTGCGCACCTACACTGACCTTGAAGATTTATCTGTGTGCGCAATACTAATTTTAATCATTTGCTAGTCATTACTATGAGATCAAAAATCTAAAAAACTAATGCAGTAAAAATTAAATTTAATTATTCCAATAGATCGCCGAAGTAAAATTATAAGACACTAGCCTAGAAAATTATAAATTGTGATGTTGAAATACGAGAATCATTCCGGTTTGTGACGACACAACTTTAACTTGATTCTGTTTCATGTACTATTTGCAAAGCCAACCGAGACAGCAGCTACGTTCCTCGCTACGAGGAACGCAGCTACCACTCCAGCCGATCTTGGCGCTGTAAATGCGCGGATGGCGATCTGCGCGTGGCTGTTATGAGGCAGGCGGAATGTTATAAGGCAGGCCGGGTGTCCCTTTAATTTGCCCAAATAATTGCAATGACTTGCTTGGAGCAAAAAAATAGTCTTCTACATTAAAACCATGATTGACATCGTCTCGTGTGAGGCTGGCGTCTTAGTGTAGTATGTATGTGTCATACAAAAACCCCACAAGGATAAAGGGACTCAACAAGATTTCTCTATAGAAAGCAGTAATAACAGAGCCAAAATGGTTGCCACCAAGTTTGTGGTCCAAACCGTGATCACTCAAGTTTAAATGACAATCACCAAGGTGTCAGTTAAGATTGAGTGATCTAGGTTGGGACGGAAAACTTGGTAGCAACTATTTTGGCTATGATGTCACTACTTTATATGGTGAAAACTTGATGGGTCCCTTTACCCTTATGGTATTTTTGTATGATATCACCCCTTTTGGTTAATTTATGGTTTTGATTTAGTGTAAGTATTGATTGTGAGCATCTTCTGAAAATATAATTGTAAACCGTTTCTTGAACAGCCTAAAGAAAATCGTCACTTTGGGATAGTCTAATTAATGGTTGCTGATTAATTAAAGTCCAAGTAATATTCGCTGCGATTAACCTAGTTAATAGGATTAACCCTGGCGGCTTTCCTGGTTGAATGATATCACTACTTTCAAAGGCCGAAATTTTTGGAAATTTGGCGGCTTCTATACCAGTTTTGGCTTTGGGCGGATATCACAACTGTCACAGGAATGTGAATGTACAAAAGGTCACACGGTCTTATCGTCACCTCGTAAAATTCCTCCAGAAAAAAAAAAGGTAGAGGTGACAATAAGACCGTGTGACCTTTTGTTTATTTGTAGTCCTATGAATTTTCTTATTCATATATTTCACATTTGCCAATACATCAGCCATATTGACACGGTATGATTTATTGTATGCTTTCACAGGCTGAAGTTTGTTCAATTTCATTTTTGAGCACACTGGCTAACAAACGCTGATTTTCGTTCTCTTCGCTTACTCAATCAGTGCATCCCCCTTCAGTTGCTTCTTCCGAGGTTAATTTTAATCACGCAATGAAGCTGGAATCGCTCACTCAATCACAATTAATCTCATCTACTTGGCTGATCGCCTACTTGGCGGCGCCACACTAGCATGTGTCTAGCTTAGCCTGCAAACTTGGTGCATTACCAAGACAGAGGTCTTTGAAAAAAAATTGCTTTTTTTCCTACTTAATTGCACCCTGTGCTCACGATCTACATTTTGTTTCCAACTCTTCTTGCAATGAAAGACTGCCAGTCTCTTAGTGAGATTTGTTGTTTTCGTGAGCAGCCTCTTTGCAACAATAGTGTATTCTGACAATTAGGCACTGAAACTATGCGCGTATAACACTTAAAGGCACCTGTTTACCATTTCGATAGCGTTGACCGTATTCTAAACACGGCATCCACGTTCCAGATTCTCCATCATCTAATAGGCTGATGTGTGTTACGTGATGACTTTTTAGTTTAAAAAAAAAAAACTCGCGAATACTGTTGTGCCATTTTTTAATTTACCTTTATTTTGTTTATATTGCTCGAAGATTCTACGGTGCTGCATTTAGGAGTTGAAAAGGTGAAAAGGCACCTTTGCGCGTGCATGTTATAATAGACTGCTGAACGATAATACAAACAATGGGTACAACAATAATTGTGCATTTACACGCCATTTAAAAAAAGGCATTTCCCCGTACTACTCTTTACCAGTGAGTTTAGATCATATCAGAAACCAAAAGTGGTAAAAGGGGCCGCCAAGTTCCGAATGGTTTGGCCCTTAAAAGGCGTGATATCAACACACCAAAACATTGGCCAAGTTAATCGCAGTTCGAAGGTAGCAATGTTCAAGTTTTCATTTAACGTCCAAAGTATTATTCGGTGCGATTAAGTTGGCGAATGTTTTGGTATGTTGATATCACTCCTTTGAAGGGCCGAACCATTCGGAAATTGGCGGCCCCATTTACCAGTTTTGGTTTTTGAAATGATATCACTCCTTTTTTTTTTAATTGTGTATTAGAATCAACTCCACTACCCTAACGAGTAGTAACGCTAATAAACTCCGTCATGTGCAACCCGGATGACCTACATTAATTAAAAAAAAAATTATTGGTGTTTATGATCACGTACGGTATTCTTCTTCTATACGCCTTTTTATATAGGCCTACATGTATTTTCCTCTAAATTACAATAATGCGCCTGCACGAGACGTGGTAGTGACACCGCGTTCGCATTAGTGCCTAAAAAAACTTTTTAGTTTTTCTACAAGTCAGTTCAACCGCATTGGCCTATGTTAATTAATACGGAATATTATTAATTTCTATACTCAGGGTTTTCTTTTGTGTTCATCCTGTACAACTCGTTTTCAAATACGGATGTACCCATACGAGGGACCAGTTATGATGGACGTCAATTTACTAATTCTCTTCGACTCAAGAATATTGTATGAATCCCTAATGTGTATAATAATCTGATACCTTTGAGTGTTTTACTTTAATTGGTATTAAGAGGAAATTATGTTAGAAGCAAACAAACTCCTCATGAATTAGTTTTATGTTTTAAAGAAAAATTGAATCTTTATAAAACGTGTGCAGCTTAGGCTAATACTTTATTTCTGAGCTCAGGACATATTTACCCTATATATAGATCGGATTGTGGTTGTAATTTGAATATAATCAGGAATGGCACATGTGCACTACGTTGTCTTCATAACATGGGAGAAATTCGGAAAATGGAAGTGTTCCATGTGTCTAAACTTCAGCAATCTAGATAAAATGAATATAAAATTAAATATTATGTTAAGTGTTGGTGAACGTAATCCTATATCTCCTTTAGTAAGAGGATATGTCTGAATTAGAGCACACTGTAGCTACAATCCCAAATGAGGACACTGAGTTTAAACATAAATAATGCAGGAAGAGAGAGTTCGATAAAATAACAATTAGATGAAGCTGAAAGCGCAGCCATACATGAATCAACACTCGACATTTTGCTCACTAACACGCTCACTGTCACATACTTTGAACTATTTTCTCTCATCTTAGATAAGCTTGCACAATTAGCTAGTGAAATGAGCGTTAATCCTTCATGTTTCCTTTGTTGTAAAGTAATGTACGCCAGGGCTTTTGGTCTAATCGATATTTAAACCTAAATTTTGAGTTTTCTGATCCCAAATTAGTAGGTGATACATTTTCTCCCGTAGTGGCGAGGGCTAGTGTTAGTGATACAAAGGAAAATACAGTCGAAATTAATATTAATGAGGATAAGCTTAGCCCCAGTCAATCTTCATTAGGAGTTTTAAGCCCTCCTTTCATTAGTTCATGACTATGACCTACTTTGGTAGAAATATATGTGAGAGTTGGGGAAAAGTGTGATGCTATTAATATAAATATATCTGAACCTGTTCAAACATTAAACAGGCAATGCCTATTTATAATAGTGATAACTAGAAAATTGCCATGTAAAAAGAACTTATAGTTTCCGCGGCCTATCCTGAGTTCCCCCCAGAACGACACTGATAATCAATTGTATGTGTTTGGTAGCAGAGTGCCTTGTTGATATCCGAGATGGTTACAAAAAACAATGGCGGCCGTCGATTAATGCCGCCCCCTCCAGGAAAACGTAGCCGCTCATACCTGCAGGACTCAAGATAAACCGCGTGCACAATAATGTGTTATCAGACTTGGAAGAACGGGATATTGTGGCTACACCCTCTGATAGGCAGGACAAGATTTTTGTCGATTCCTCGAGTTGTTCGAAATCTCTGAAATTATTTTTTACTCTAGCTGCGTATACGAGGCAATAAAGCATCAAAAGTTTTGATGTGAAGTCAGCCTATTTATATAGTCCCCTGGATGTATATTATGAGCGTTCCATTAGACTTAGATAGCGGTTCTGGTAATGTAGTACAGTGCATCGATTAAAGAAGGATCTTTAAAGGTTGCTGCAAAGTGGCAGTTGCTGGTTTTTTTTACATGAAGAGTTTGGAAAATGGTAGTTTTAAACAATTAGATTCTGATCAACATGTTTCCTATTTAAGAAAAGATGTAATACTCTTAGCCATCTTGGCACATGTGCATGATTTTCTCGGGGTAGGAGATGAATTACTTTTCGAGGGCAAGATACAGAATGTAATGTACAGACTCCCTTATGCAAGTCTCGATGTGGAAACTGACCTTACGATCAACATGGTTTTAAAAATATTTTAAAAGGACATTCCTCCAAGCGCCATTTTTCTCGATTCTCCACATCAAGTACGGCCCCAAAGGTCTATTTCCTTACCGTTAGTCAATCCCTTGGTAAAAATCCGCTTTAATAAGTGGCATCTAGGAAAATTTCTGTTGAATAACTTAACTTTATTTACTGCGTCCCGCAGTATGTCATGCATTGCGCGCATACAATAATCATGACGTTTCATCTCTGTGTGTGCTTGTACTGATTTGCTAATAATTACCATGAGATCAAAAATCTAAAAGCGTAATGTGTTAAACATTAAAATTAATTATTCCAATAGATCGCCGAAGCAGAATTATAAGACATTAGCCTAGAAAATTATAAATTGTGATGTTAAAATACGAGAATCATTCCGGTTTGAGATGACACGGTTAATGCGTTCGTGCTGGTTCGTCTATTAGGATCAATGCCAAATGAGACAGTAGCTACTATCTCAGATGACCTTGGTGTTCTATATGCTCGGAAAGCGATCAGCGCGAGCTGTTATAAGGCAGGCGGTGAAGAATGAGGGACTCCGAAGTTTTTCGAAAGTTAAATTTTGGAAACGATATGTTCACCTATTTCAAAAGTATAATTTAAAAAAAGCAGCATCTAATAAGCACACACTCTTCAATTTACAACTTTGCATCGCAATGCAGATCGTTATTTTTGCAGAGTTAACGAAGCAACAAAACTATTTCGCCATTTGTGAACCCATTAACCCTTAACCCATTCCACATTACGATGTAGGCTACACCTAAGCAAGAAGACAAACTAATGAAGCACAGCAACGAAGAGTGAACTGGAGGAGTTTGTCCAGAAATTCGATAGCAGCAAACTAAGGACAGCCGAGGTATTAGAGGCATGACCCACATGCCAAGAGGGATGCAAGATCAAATCTCATTACCAGCCTATGTACGCACGGAACGTTTTAAAAAGGACCTGTCTCGGCATATTTCTGCAGTGGAAGGTCAATCAACGTCTAAAGCAAAGTACTGATGTTGTGATTTATTTTTATGTCTGTTAGCATGAATAATGTATTCAGGATTATGAATGCAAACAACTGATAAAAACAAAAGATGCATTAAAAGAAAAAAGACGATCTTATAGAAGTGAAATCGGAAACAAAGAACAGTTGTTTGTGGTCCATTGGCAAGTAGCCAATGAATTTTAGAAAAAAAGATCCCTTTATCTACGAACAGTTACATTCCGATAAACGTAATGAATAGCATCATGACTTTTTTTTTAATTTTAAGTTAGGACTTTTAACTTTAAAGTTTCGAACAATCTTTGTGGCAGTCGATTTTCCCCCGAACACGCTATTTGAGACAAACTCAATCCTCACGATTCGTGCGCAACCGGCATCGAGCCAATCTACAATCACGTGGAAGAAACAAACAAAACAAAAAAGCGAAAAGCGAAAGCGAAATTGAACTAGACGAAAAAAGCTTCTGAAAACATGGACGCGAGCCAACAACGACAGACGGTAAAACAAAACAAAAAATAATAAAAATTATTCACGTCACGTCTAGAACATTTGATCAAGTCGCAAACTTTAAAAAAGGGGTTCATGAAATTTAGATCTAAAGGCACGCTTCGCGCTCGCGTTAATTACACGCGCTAAATGGCGCTCCTTAGAAAGTGTATTAAAATTCAGGTTTTTAATTAGTAAGTTTTGTTTATTTTTTTAAGAATGGCTGGCTGGCTGAGATTTTAATGAAAAACTAATTCTGTATGAACGCTTCAAAAATAAATGTTGTGATTCGCAATGTCTACCACAACACCTATCAGACGTGGCATTTTACTGCACTTACCAATACCAACTAGCAATAGGTGTTGTGCTTTAAAACATCTAACTTTGTTATGTAATTATGAAAAGTCGGTTAGAGAGGTTATGAAACCATTAAAGTTACCCAACAAGCCCACAACCCACAGGCCAACTGAGGAGCATAACTTAAGAATCTGACCATTGTCCAATTCATTTCTAAAAGTAATTTCAAGACATATAAATTCTGCGTTAATACCACTATCTTCACACACACGTGTGCATTTGCTGTGGTGTTCGGCTTGCTGGTATGCAGTTTATTAATTCTGCCGTACTCTAAGAACAATTTTAAATGTATTAGGGGCCAGGCAAATATTTACTGACATTGATGGTTTAACTTTGCAAACCAGTAACAATTTTGATAACGATTTACTGAGCCCTATTCTAATTGCCACACTAAAGATTTCTGAAGATACGTGACCTCACCAACATGGCTGCCTACTGAATTTCCGTTTTCACATAGACTACAGTTCTTAGAGCTTAATAAAATTAAAAAAATATGAAAAGCATTCACAAATTTGTATTTGCTCATTAAGTTTATATCAAACGCTGCAGTTTTGCTGCAATTTTTTCTGTAAAATAAACTGACTGTAATTTTTGTTTGATGTTGATCAGAATGATGACAAAAAAAAAATCTATTGAGTCATAACATAGAGGCACAGTTAGTTTACCAAATTGGGGATAATACCGCAATTTAATGATTCGACAGCATTTTCGTTGAAAGATTGACATCCTTTCAAAGATGGGCTAAAACCCAACTATTACAACCCGAAAAAAGTTATCTTTATTCTAATATGTTCAACAAAACATTTACTCTTAATGTTTGTGATGTCATTGAGTGCCTTTCTAGGTTTTAGACAGGTTGGGGTTTACAACATTTATTTGACGTTTTGATTTACAACACGTATAGGCTAGTCGTTTTGATTTACAACACCTATAGTCGTTTTGGTTTACAATTCCTATAGACATTTTGATTTATCAGCTATAGATGTTTTGGCTTACAACATCCACATTCCATATAGTCGTTTAAACACGCAACGTCTACAAATATTTGTGTGATCTTAGACGTTGAAAGTATAAAACGTCATTACAAGAACCAGAGCGTCCTAATAACGTGTTTTAGCACCCTTTTTCGCAGTGTACGGAATGCACCTAGTTCCGTGTTGTATGGCTCTGTGGTCGTCGCGTGCTTATTAACCTATCTCCAACTCTTGCCTATATGTATAGATTTTGAGAGAATTACTAGATTTTTTTGGTGTTTGGGTGCTCCCGATCTCATTACAGGGCATTCAGTCGGGTAGTTTCACTTAGCAAATATCACTGCAAACACATTACAACTGTAAACTGTGTTTTCACAGTAAAATTGTCCTTTAATTTAGAGGAAATTTTCCTTTGCTGTTCGGTAACAATGCTGTATTTTCATTTGTCCGTCATTATAGCAATTAAATTAAACTTATTGGTTCACGGTCAAAATGACTGGTGCTTCTTCAATGAAACGTCCTCATGCTTTTAATGTTACGCATTTTTGCCTTGTGGGACAACATACCTATTTGTCGCTAATGTTTCACGCGAAGTAATACAACAATCACCACCATTCAGTTGTAGAGGACAATGGAGTAGTAGTGACGCCATAACGTTATTGTCTAATATCTTAAACAAAGGTACGGGAGGTACAGAAACCGCAAGCAGCTGCAAAATTGTCATTGGACTCGGATCGTATTGGAACATGGACTATCTGGCTCGGCCTACAACGATATTAGGGGGTTACAAAATGGCCACCACGTCTGTTTCATTTCTTCGAGGTCCGTTTTTCAAGGTAGCATCTTTGTTGTGACATCTATTGGCAGCTAGTGAGGGTTTTCAAAATAATAATTTTAATTTTTACGTAGATTTTGGCGGCATATTTTTATTATTTATGAAAGCATTTTTAAATAGTTTTTAAAAATATCACTGAGCCATAGCGAAGCTATTTCTCTGCGCTTGGAAAAAAAAATGACACGTTCGTGGGAATTTGTACGGCTGGTGTCGCCCTCAGTTGACAGAAAGCGGCAATGAACAAATCGATCGCATAAGTGGCGTTTTCGACGGCCATATTGACAACCCCAGTCACGTATGGAATTTTCATACAAGATCCGGCTGGTACTGTAGTACAGCCCTGATTGGAATTAATTAAGTCTGTGGTTTCATTGCAGTGTGTATTGGTGCAGCAGTGCAGTGTGTTTATTGGTGTGCAGTGTGTTTATTGGTATGCAGTGTGTTTATTGGTGTGCATGTGTTTATTAGTGTACAGTGTGTTTATTGGTGTGCATGTGTTTATTGGTGTGCAGTGTGTTTATTGGTGTGCATGTGTTTATTGGTGTGCAGTGTGTTT
>JAHWFP010258637.1:88687-110850 GCA_023313725.1 Lithobius niger | reverse complement strand
CAGTGTGTTTATTGGTGTGCAGTGTGTTTATTGGTGTGCATGTGTTTATTGGTGTGCAGTGTGTTTATTGGTGTGCCTGTGTTTATTGGTGTGCAGTGTGTTTATTGTTGTGCATGTGTTTATTGGTGTGCAGTGTGTTTATTGGTGTGCATGTGTTTATTGGTGCAGACAACCATTGGCCTGGTTTGGTATCCTAAATAAAACAACAACAAGAGTTGACACATTGGTAGAAATCGGGACCAAAGACCCATCTGACAAAAAAAAATTAATTCGTGGGGGACACTTCGTATTTTCTTTCTATGCGAAGTCTGATCTTCAGTAACGTGAAAATGGGTATCTAGCTAGCTAATAGCTGTAGTCCACTCACTCTCATGTTAATTTGCATGCGCATTGCTCTGGCTGCGCGAAGTTTTGGTAAGGAGTTTAGGAACTTTATGCACGACAACATTAACACCATGGACGCCCGCCATACGTTTTCGGGTTTACAATTTTGGGGTATCACGAGAATGGTGTTAACAGGCACGTAAGTAAACCGTTGAAATCATTGTTAATGTTGTCGATGGTGTCTAAGAACAATGTTAACAATGCTTTGAAAGAAAACCTTGGTTATTGAACAAGCAGACGTCGGGCAAAGCACGGGCAGACCATGGACGTGAATACGCATAAGTTTATAATTTTCCGCTTTTTCGCAAAGAAAATTGGGTGGACAGGCGAAATACCGTACACGTGATAGACCAGACCGTAGTAGCTGCAATAAAAAAAGAGAAAAAAGCCAACAAAAAAAAAATAGGCAATAAATTAACTGAACAAAAAACGGCGACATAGAAAAAAAAATATTAGAGCTCGTGTCACCATGGAACTCATAGCTGTGAAGGTATACAAATATGAAATGGATTAGCGTTCACTCGAACGCAACTAACTACAATTTGAACGGCAATTCCAAAGGAACAACTATTGTGATACGCCAGCCATGCAGACGCATACATGTATATCACTAATTAAACAAACAAAACGGTTGGATAGTCCACACCAAAAAATACGCACACCAAATACAACGTATACACGAACATGAAACAGAACAAAATCTCACAAACACATACAAAACAGACGCCATAAACAGCAAAACGCCTACAAACTTGAAAGAGTAAAAAGACATACACATAATGAACAAGTAACTCACACGAACACTAGAACTAAATCCGACACCATCAAACACAAACACAGGCAACAAAATCGCTTTAAGTAGGAGTCTACTTGTTTCACAAATGGTAAATGAACACAAAATACACAATTCACACGAGCTCAAAATAGTTTGTTGCATTCAACTGAACTCTAACCCATTTTTAATTGTGTAACTTCACAGCCGTGAGTTCCATGAGCATATGAGCGCTGATGTCTTTTTTCAGGGCCCATTTTTTGTTCAGTTAATTTATTATCATATCAAAAACCAAAACTGGTAAAACGGCCCTTCAAAGGAGTGATATCAACACACCAAAACATTCGCCAAGTTAATCGCACCGCTTAATAATTCGAAGGTTAAATGAAAACTAGAACATTGCTACTTTCGGTAGCAATGTTCAAGTTTTCATTTAACGTCCATAGTATTATTCGGTGCGATTAAGTTGGCGAATGTTTTGGTGTGTTGATATCACTCCTTTGAAGGGCCGAACCATTCAGAACTTGGCAGCCCCTTTTACCAGTTTTGGTTTTTGATATGATATCAGTCCTTTTTTTTTTAATTGTGTATTAAACTCAACTCCACTACCGTGCAGATGTGTAATAAAGTGCCACGTCAACAAGAAATTGGTTTTCAACAATTTGCTACTACCTTTCGCCTATAGGCCGAACCATTCTTAACTTAGTCACCTCTTTATTGGCTTTTGGTTTGGTTTTAATTTTGTTGTAATTTGTTGTATTTAGTTAGTTTTGGTGTGTTGATATCACTCCTTTGAAGGGCCGAACCACTCTCAACTTGGTGGCCTCGTCACCAGTGTTTATTTTGCATTGTTTTTTACACTTGGTGAATTGGACGTGAATACAATTTCTTTGCAACGTTGTTTAGATTTATCGTGATACACTAGTGTGTGTCTAAGCACGCACGTCAGTATACACGTTCTCATTGTCGGAACTTTGGCTGTCCAATGAGAGACGATGCCGACAATACTAACAATGGTTATAACAATATTTTCGTACTCACGCGCCCTCCCACGCCATCCCTGTTACACCCCTAGGGTCCAAACCATACAAGGTACGCAGTTCGTATTGTAGCGCACCCATTCGTCCAATTTCATAGCTGGAAGCCTTCCTGTTATCTGGGAATCGATGAATAATCACCCTATGAGATTTAACATGGGGATGAGCGGACTAGCTAGCTAGCTAGCTACTCCGCTCATCCCCATGTTAAATCTCATAGGCTCCCTAGCTAGTAACACATTTTCAACGTTATTGAGGAGCAGATTTTGCATTGAAAGCAGCATAGCTGGCATTCCACCACGAGTTAATTTTTGTCAGGTGGGTCATTGCTCTCGATTTCAACACAATTTAAGCTTTTGTACCGCATTATTATTTTTCCCCAAGTACCTGAAATGTGCCCAACTATGCTTCAAGATATAAGACACCGACGCAATAGCGTCGCGCTACAATGGTTTACAACCTCGACAATTGAATTAATGAGATGTTTCTTGTGTTTCGCGCCATTAAGCCTCGTCTCCCCCCCCCCCCCATGTTTCTTGTGATGTTTGTTGCCTAACTTGGCGCGACACACTAGCGTGTTTCTAGACCTGGTTCTTGAATCTGCGCAATAATTACGTTGCGCTATTCCAAATAATCCTCTTGTAACTACTTCTCGGTACTGGGTAAACAATACATGTACTTGGTTAAACAATTACATGAACGTATTCGTCTTCTTGGTGCACGCGTTATGTGTTTGTTGCCGTGCCTGGCAAATCAAACTTTCTTTAAAATTGATGATTGTTGATGGGTATATTGTTGATTGTTAACGCTCGTTAAACCCTTTGAACCCTTTTGACAATGGGCCTTAGGGAATCGTCGGGCAGATGACCAGGAGTGGTTAACGCTCGCTAAAACTATTTGAAAGAATCCGTGTTTCAGTAAAAGAATAAAGTTTTTAACCAAATTAACCCACGCTGTTTCGGCCTCGAAATGGCAGCCTGAACCGATAGAAATGCGTATTTATTTCGTAGGTGGGGGCTTTCAATGTTGCGCAGAATTGTTTCAAAGTGGGCAGCAACAATCACTGCATGAGCGAGCGTTGATTCATTTGTAAATGAAAAAAAATGACATGCTACAATTTTGCGGTACACTTCGCGTAGTTGCGTTATCGGTGGGCTAAAGGTTTGGACTTTATTGCTCAAGGGCGTATTTACTTATTTCCGCCGGAGAAAAGTGAACGAAAATCAACATTTGTTAGCCAGTGTGCTCAAAATATGCACTGAAATAAATTCAAAACTCGTGAGCAAATCATCATCCAGTTTGTTTAGCGTTATTAAATAAATATCACTTGATAGTGTAGGTTGATTTATAAAGAAGAAGAAAAAAAGAAATTATTGCATCGATTAATGTTACCTTACTCGTCGTGGGACACATTTGGATAGCTTGAATAATGCAATCGTGGCAATTAACAATCGAATTGCCGGCTCAGTCATAAGAGTAACAGGATGCGCTGATTGAGTGAGCAAAGCAAACAAGCGTTTGTTTAGTCTTAAGTAAAACTAACGACAAGAGCGTTCACTAAAAGTAACCAGGCCAAAAGGTTTTCAAAGAAACTTAATTTGACGCTGCACAGGCATACGAATGTTGAACCTGACCGCACCAGTTTTTCAAACGATGCATCCAACACCATCCGGGCTTCATTTACTATTTAAATAAACAAACATCAGTATTTATCACCTCACTACAGTTTTATTCTCTTCTCAGCGAGGACACGAATCGAATAACTCCTGGGAGAGAATCAAAATCAAGATCGAAATGAATATCTCTCCTGCAACCTCGAAATTGTTGCAATTTTAAAATAATCGTTATATACACAAATTTCAATAGGTGGCTGACATGTACTTTTATTGCTCACTTACGTGGCAACAAAAAAGATGAACTAGCAGGAATAAAATTAACAAATAATTTTCTTGGTTTGTGGCATATCATAAAATAAATACATTACAAACAAAAACGTCAAGTGTGCCGTAAAAAAAGGGGTTATATGATTGAAGTTTCATTTTACTTGTTAAAATGTACACGGATAAAAATTGGTGATTTTTCATTGAAATAATCAAATGTACAATTCGGAAAATTGCATCTGTTTAAGTGCTGTTGTGCTTTACCAATCATATACGTTACGTAAAGCACAACAGCACTTAAACAGATCCAATTTTCCGAATTGTACATTTGATTATTTCAATTAATATCATCAACTTTTATCCGTGTACATTTTAACAAGTAAAACGAAACTTTAATCATATAAACCCTTTTTTTACGACACACTTGACGTTTTTGTTTGTAATCCGTGTACCTTTTTTACGGCTATGGTGTCGCGCAATAAAGGCTTATGCCCGCAGTCGATTGTTGCATGCACGAAGAATGGATCTGGAGTTAGCTGAGTAGCATTGTTCCCTAAATACAATGGTTAAAACAACGTAAAACAATCAAAATGATCGTTTAGGGTCCCGTAACTCCGGAATTGATCGACCAATTGAAAAAGTGGTCCCTGTAAGGTGGAAGGCCAGGGAAATTTCTGACTCAGATCATGTTTCAGATTTTAGGTAGGTGCAGTAGTTTTTTCTGAAACCGTGTCAGCCAAGAAGAAGAAGAACAACAACAAGAAGTGAACAGTTTTCAAATTTACGTGTGGCTTCCTACGTTTACTCTTGCACGGAATTGCATAAAAGTTGGTGTAAAGTTTGGAAAAGTTGCTATCTACTATCTGGCCAAGTTTGGTCGAAATACATTGAATAGAAACGGAGAAATTATTAGTTTTAGTTTTGCTGGAGAGAGGACTTCAATCATATTTATACACGGCTATCGCCGTGTATGATATACAAAGTGGATTAGGCTACTTCCGTCATAATTTAGACATAATCTTGCTGACGCTCGATTCGGAACTTTTTTTTTCATGGCGTTTCCGTTCACAGAGCCTAACATTAGGTAGGATATGCCCTATGAGGTTCTAAACAAAAACGTTTTGCGTCGAATAAGATGGGATAAAATGTGAAGACAGGAGCTATTCAGAGATGTTTTATAGGATAATAAATAATTTCTGACTTAATATTGCATCAAGTCATAACCACAACCCAAATATAAATCCTAAAGTAAAAATGCGGAAGTAACCTCGTAACAAACGATCCAACTAAATTATCCAAACAGACAGGCAAATAATTTCGAGCTAAAGAATAGGCAGTAGTCGATATACGGATCATTTAATAAAGGTAATACATCTAATATGATAGCGATCATGTTGTCTGAGCGTTGGTATATAGGGCTCAGCCCATTTTTACGAAGAAGTTGATCTAATTGATGAGTGTATCCCTTTCACAAGCATCGACGAAAGATCACGTAAGCACTTTTATGTACCCTCAGTTTGGCTCCTGGGCCTTATTACACAACTAAGGGAGTTTTAAAAACAATTGGTCACGTGGGCTAAGTCATGGTCGTTTGGCCGCCATATTGGACGCCATATTGGAAACTAAGCCCAGTGACTATCTCACTTACTGGTGGTCCGATTTTAAGTTTTTTATAGCCCATTTTAATCACCTTTAAATTCCCTACAACTTTTAGAATATGACTTTTTTGCTAATCCCATTATCTTTTGAGAAAAAGCATGATTTTAATGAGTTTTACGAGTAAATTCCTTATAAAAGAGTGAGGAAGATGCTATTAGAAACAAATATGTACGGGAAAAAATGTTTGTTGATTAAATAAACTAGCTTAGCCAACCATGTTCCGTGATACAATAATAAATAAATAGAAATAAATCGCTGGAAATAATATTAAAGAAAATTGAAAATAAGCCAATAGCGAAAATCATACACTAGAAATAACGTAGTTCAGTAAGCCACCTTTCTGCACTTACGTTTCGTCGGAGTGGCATGACCCGGATTCGAACCGGCTACCCAGTCCCCCCCCCCCCCCCCCAGATCGCTTGCATAACGCCTTAATCGCTATGGCCACATCCTCCACTGGGCCAGTGGAGGATGTGGCCATAGCGATTACGGTGCTATGCAAGTGATCTGGGGGCGAACTGGGTAGCCGGTTCGAATCCGGGTCATGACACTCCGACGAAACGTAAGTGCATAAAGGTGGCTTACTGAACTACGTTATTTCTAGTGTATGATTTTTGCTATTGGCTTATTTTCAATTTTCCTTAATACAGTTATAAAGACATATTTTCCAATAATATCAGAAGGTTATTTATATGGTTGTTTTGCACTTAACCTTACTGTTCTAAATCTTAAAGAAGCAGGTGACAGGATGCTAGCCCATATTTTTCATACAGCAATTACTTCAAAACTTACTCAAGTTGTGATTTGTTCTACTGACAATTACGTCTTTGTATTGTATTACCATGACAAGTGGAAAACTATGAACTTTGGATTTCCTTTGTTGTGGGGAAAGCTTTTCGGTGCATTCCCTTGTTGCCACACGCTGTTGGACAACTTGACCAGAAATTCATTCTGCAACAGAAGACGATACCACTAGCGAAGTGGGTGCAAAGTTGGCAGCTTTGAAAAGGGCAAAATATTTGTTACCAGATTTTGGCAAGGCACCATTGAATGAAAACATGGAAAAGAGAACAGAGTATGTTTTTTTTTATACACTTGGCTCAAGTTTATGTACAATGGGTCAAAATAAATATGGAACTTTCAAATGGATTAAATGAATTAAATGTATCAATAGGATTACATACATTGGATTATGATGACAGAGAAAAAGTGGGTTACTGTAACTCTTCTAATGCAGAGGAGCATCCGAACCTCAAGATTTTCCTCGGCCCTTTTATTACCAGAAATTCTTTAGAGAAGATGTATGGGTTTATATGGTTGAAAGTTATGTGCTGTGACTTTTAATTTAAAAATAACTGGAATATAAAACTTTTATAAGGAATTTACTCAGGAAACGACGTTTTTCACGTAGCACTCGTCAAAATCATGCTTTTTGTCAAAAGATAATGGGATTTATCAAAAAACGTCCTATCACAAAAGTTGTAGGGAATTTAAAGGCGGTTAAAATGGGCTATAAGAAACTTAAAATCGGACCACCAGTAAGGAAGATATCATTCGGCTTAGTTTTCAATACGGCGACGAAACGACCATGATTTGGACCACGTGATCAATTGTGTTTAATACTCCTGTACATGTTTAATAAGGCCCAGCAGTCAAACATAGGGTACATAAAAGTGCATACGTGACAGGAGCTAGCTCCTAGACTACACCTAAAAATCAATTTTGGGTCTTGACGGTAAATTCCTCACCATCTTCACGGAGCGAGTTTGACAATATGAAAAGAACACTATTCCTCATCATTTCCTGTTGAGTCGTGTTAGTCGGAAACTATTAGCTGTACACTTTGTTAGTTGCGCATGGAAGAAAAAACAAAGGAGTCATCCGCAAAGTGGCACACCAGTTTAGCGCATTTCCTTGGGTTCTTAATTTCGCCCCCTTTGGGTAAAATGTTAGTTTTATCGCTTGGGGGATTGAGACTGGTCACTAAAATAGATCACTACAGAAAAATGTCAATAGCGAATGATACAGTAGTTTTTTAAGACATACATGATTGAGATTCGTGCTTTAACATTAGCAGTCGTCTTAAAAGCTAAGGCAGTGTCTTACAATTTGCAACGATTTGTGTATGTTTATTTGCATTCATTAGCTGCTTGGCAACCATTAATTGTTTCGGGAAATCAACTACCTCCTGGTTTTGTTGATAATCATACATATTGACGCCCTAGTTTTTCAGCTAGACTTTGACCTACAACACTCTTAAAAAATTTCCATAAGTTACGATAAAAAGAACTGGTAAAATGTTTCCGCACTTTTTATCGTAAAGGTGTAAACTATAGTTCCAAGCCGAAATTTAATCTGAACGTGAATATGACTTTGTAAAAAAACTGACACTGTGTAAACACTGAAGCTTATTCAAATCCAGCCATCAAAGAGGGTAGAAATATGTATATTACAGAAGCTTTCATGCAAACATGTGCACTTTCTCAACTGCCACCATATGGTTGCATGAAAGCTTCAGCAATATGCATATTTCCACTGTTGACGGCTGAATTTGAATGAATATTGGCTTCGTGCACTAAGGTATCATATGTTCTAGTTTATTACATCTGAAACACACGTTCGCAGAGTGAGGGGCAATCGTCTAACTGGAAAATCATATAACTATAACAGTATAACGGAATGTCGTCTAACACGAAATTCATATAATGGAAAATCGTCTAACACGAAATTCGTATAATGGAAAATCGCCTAACATGAAATTCGTATAATAGAAAATCGTGTAACAGGAAATTCGTATAATAGAAAATCGTCTAACATGAAATTCGTATAATGGAAAATCGTCTAATGTCGCCGCCTCGCTCGCGCTTCCGCGCTCGCTGCAGTTATACATTAACCGTCAGAAACCGCAGCTATATCATTGTCCGGTTAGACGTTTATCCATTATACGCTTATCCATTATACGATATTTCGTTTCGATGATTTTTCGGGTTTTTATTTAGGCAGATATTTGACAATTAATTCATTCGACGATTTCCAGTCAGACTTTCGTCCTCCGCCCCCAACGTTGGCTTCTCTGCTCGTTAGGCAATGCAATGATTCCAAAGTTCAGAGTTCAAAGCGTCATCGACAAGTTATCAGTTCTTTACACCGTAGGCTAATTTTACAAAAACGTTTACCATTGAAGACAAACAGAGCGTGTTTCTTCTTCCAGTTTTTGGCTCACTAACGGTGTGTTGATGCGAACAATAAGGGACAGACAACATGCATCTCAAACACATCTTGAACTTCTTTTTCATTCATGTTGAAAGCACGCGGCTTCTTCACCATTAACCAACCGCAACAACGAAAACAGCTAAGAAAAGAATGGACTCCAAACGACACATGTCACTTAGACCAAGTCCAATTTGTCCTCGCCCGTAATGGTATGCCGCATTCTCTTTTCGCGGCTTTTAAGTGGTATGACTTGGCAAGCGTCGCACCATGTCAATCTTCTTGTGACCCTAACAGCGCACCGATGCGACTAAATTGGCGGGAAACACCATTCGGACCGGCGGCAGGAATTTATGGATGCAGCTGGCAGTGGCAAGCGATGGGAGAGACAGAGAGAGGAGCGTTCGGTTTGGTGTGTGGTAGGGAAGTCGACCTCAGAAGCACCCCGAATGCAGAAGCAGGCTGACAAGGAAGGAATTGCGACACGACGGACGTCTTCTAATGAATAGCGAACGGGCTTGACCTTACCCTAACGTAATTTAAGCCTAACGTGTCAACTAGCGTACTGTTAGTGTTTGCCTGCATTTACTACTTTAGAAATAAACATTTTTACAGTAGGGGGATTTATGGAATTGTGTCCCGAATTGCGTGAGAACTCTTGCGTGTCTAAGGACAGCACTAAAAATCGTTTAAATGTGGACGTGGGGACACTTTTAAAAAACGAACATAAGAGGCCGATGTAGTGTCGTCACCTGTCGGGACACACAATTAAAAGCGTCTAATAATTCCGGCTATTTAAAATTACGCAAGGATATCTCAAGGAATGTGAAAGAAACAGCACAAGAAGTACTATAATCGCGAATTCACGTCACTGTTTCAAGAGAGCGAGTGAAATGGTCAGAGATCGGCTGCCGTCTAGCGTGGTGCAATTAGTGCTGTGCAACGTGAATTGCACAACTCCATCTCTTTATAATTAGATGAAAATTATTCACATCGGTGAAAATTCAACACAGCATCGGTATTTGTTCTGTCGGTGTGGAATAAAGCATTCAACAATGAGAATTCGAAAGCAGCTGGGAAAATCGTGCCGTCA
Source organism: Lithobius niger (assembly GCA_023313725.1). Classification (NCBI taxonomy): domain Eukaryota; kingdom Metazoa; phylum Arthropoda; class Chilopoda; order Lithobiomorpha; family Lithobiidae; genus Lithobius; species Lithobius niger. Next base: position 100,815 of record JAHWFP010258637.1, on the reverse strand, counting down.
ACAAAAATGTCGTTGACATATATACGACAAGCTAAAGTTAAACGAACGGTGTCACAGACACGTTCGCAAAATGAACGTTGTCATGATAACGATACTTTCGTTAGCTCTCATAGCGTGGTGCTGTTGTTACCTGGTTTCCGATTGTGGTGTAAATGGAGTCCGAAAATAGCATGCGTAGATCTGCGAGAGGGCAGGGGCAACTTTTAGTAAAAGGGCACAAGTTAACCCTTTTCTGCCCGCTTTTTCCACCCTTTTTGGCGTTTTTAGGTTTTTTTTAGACCTTTGGGCCCTTTTTCGGGTACCGCCAAACAGCAAATGTCAGCACAAAAGGCAATTTTTTTTTTTACAAAATGGGCATTTTGCGAAAAGAAGAGCGGGGGAACAAAGCCCCCCAAACCACTGGAGCCCGATTAATCATCGTGAAGTCGTAGGTTCGAGTCCCAGTTGGGACAGTCCTCTTTCCTTAAATTAGTGTATCTTGTAATTCTCACAAGGCCAGTTGGCGCAGAGAAGATAACTGCGATTTCCAGGTTCGGTTTTGTTGGCCATTGTTAAATTTGACAGGAGAGGTTAGGGTTAGGTTAGGTTTATTTAAGGACGGTAGCCTTTTGCAGGCCATCTATCCTACTCACAGGAGAGTTTTTTGTGTTTATACAATGGTATCCTTGAAAAATTTTTGCAATGTAAAGTTTTGGGGAGGTAGGTTCAATTTTTTACCACCAGCGTAAATCTTAAGTCACATTTTAAAACCAACTGCTCTTTTGAGAAAATAGAAGAAAAAGCGTCAATAGCGCTGATACATTCTTTTTGGTTATTTTAAAACCTTCGTTATACTCGCAAGATGCATTGAGCACTAAAACTAGACATTTCGTGGCACATCTGTTAAAAATTTCAGCCATTTGATCAGTAGTAAACAGTAAAACAATTCACATTTTTATTTTTTATTTAATTTTCATTTTACGTTTAATTTCACTATCATATCAGTTTTAATTTCAATGCCTGTAGTCCAGATTTGTGGTGAGTTTAATCATAAAATGTTTTATGAAGTGTTAATGACTAAGGTTACTAATTACCTTTATGTATATTTAGGCTGCAGCAAACCAGTCATCGGAATGATTAGAAACGAATGGCACTGGCAGACCTAAAACAGCGGTATTACCAAAAACCGGTGCTATGACGAATCTTAAAATCACGAAGGCAGGTAAAATGTTGCGTTTTTTAATGATTTAAAAACGAAAATGTGAATTGTTTTACTTTTACTTTAAATGTCCGAAATTTTTAATAAATGTGCCACGAAATGTCACGTTTTACTGCTTGTTGGGTCTTGTATGTAAAGTAAAGTTTAAAGTAAAGTTTATTCATCCAACACATATTACAAAATTACCACAAAAGCAAACACTCCTTCCACAAGAGCTAATGCTCGCGTGTGGTTTGAAAGCAGCAGACAAAGAAAAACAATTGAACTATAGCACTTTTGCACATAGAATCAAAGCTTAGGCGCCAGAAGAACAACTACAAAACAACATTGAAATAAAATAAAAAAAATTGCATCGATAAATATATACAACAAATTTATGAAAAGGGAGATATATTAATCAATCTCAAAGAAAACACAAGTAAAGCAAAAACAAACAATTTAAGTCAATTTATAGTTAATATAGTCAAAATATAGTCAACAATTGGTATCGTTCAAAATCTACTTTGAATTGTTGAATCATATAATAGGCTAATAGGCAAGACTTATAGTTTAACGAAGGTAATAAAATAAACAAAACAAATGTTTATCAGCACTATTGAAGCGTTTTAATTCCATTTAAATCTAACGAAGCACTTTATTTCCTTCGTAAAATGTTCGTTTTAAACAATCGTTCCTAAACAGAGTATCTTCAAAAGTCAAAGCAGAAGTGAAACACCACAACCGCGAAAATCATACACTAAAAATAGAGCAGTGACATTAACTTCATGTTATTTTATATAACTCTATGCTGGAGCCAATAATTGGGCTAGCTACAAGGGGCACAGGATAAACATGGAGGGGAAAAAGAATGGCGTCTTACTGAGGCGTCTTACTGTTTGAGCGGATTTCTTAGGTCTAAAACGCGTGGTTTTTATTGGCAGTTGTTAAAATTTGTAGCAAGTGGAACCTCGCAGCATAAGAGATTAAAGAAAACAACATTTTTAGGCCTAAAAAATAAGCTCTGAAAGCAGTGACTTGACTAGAAGTGCTGTGAGAGTTTTCCCTCCATTTTAATCTGGTGCCCCTTGTAGCTATTTCTCCAGATGCTAGCCTAGCAGCCAATAGGGCGTTATTATCGCTGCTCTATATATAGCTAAGATCAAGTAAGCTTTTATTACGGATTTACAGTTTATTGAGATGTCGTAATTGAGATTCGAACCACTGCATAGACTCCCCTCAATGTTGGCTGAGCCATTTCCGAGCCTCAATCTCCCCCCCCCCCCCCCGCTCCACCCTCCATTTCCGAGGCCATGATGGTACAGCGACAGAAGCGACTGTGCAGTGATCCGCAGTTCGCTGGTTCAAATGCGGTCGCAACAATTCAGTGAAATAAAAGCCCGTAGTAAAGCCTTACATAAGGACCGGTCATTATTGAGTGTTTACACGGTTTGGAAGCTGTCAGTATCAGCTGTCAGTGTCAGTAACTGGTGCAGTTTTTCAATACACTTTCTTCGAAAGCCTTGCCTCCTGGTTCCTTGGCTTCTTCTGTCTTTCAGGTGCTGACTTTCTTAGGGGTGTGAGTGAGCGTACAGGTAAACAGTGCGTTCGTCATGCTTCTGTAACGAAACGCAGCACAAGATGAGTAGGAACACCCGTGTTTTACAGAACATTTTTAACTCACCCTCGTCCTTCCGTTAAAAAAAGGCACGTTTTCCTTACAACCAGTGCGGTGCGGAGTGCTACTACTTAATTTAGCAGGAAATCATATGCAGACAGTCTCAATAGGCATACGAAGAGATCGTGTTTTTTTTTTTTTGGGGGGGGGGGGGGTGTTATTTTTGGACCTTAATTGGTCAAGATATTTTCAGGGTTTTAAAGGAAGGGGGAGGGCTCATCGAAAATTGTGTGACCACATTTGCATTTCCTGGTTTACCCCTCCCCCCAACCTGGGTATGAATAATGACTGGTCCTTAGATTGTTCATTTATTAAAAGGCTACCACAACATGAATCAATTTAGAGCATTCATCGTCTTTAATGAACATTAGGTTGTGACAGTTTGCAAAGTTTGATCAATTACTGGAAGGATTAATCAATTCGTTTGGGGAATTAATTTAGTGACTACACAGTCCACAACCATCGACAGCCAACCAACGCGAGTGCTAATTACTGACTGTCTGCACAAGTTAATTATGTGAAATGAACTGACGGATCTGTTTCGAGTCAGTTTCTGTCCACAATATTTTACAATTTTGAATTCTCTTTAACAGTAAAGTTGCTCACAGTTAACATAACGTTATTCACAAGTTTCGATTGGAGCACGAACAAAGCAAAACAAACAAATTTGGACTAAGTTCAGTTCCGTTTTCGATTTTGGCAGTAAGTAATTACAAAAAAAAAAAAAAACAGAAGAGAGAGCACATACTTACACACCAACAGTACACACTCTGAACAACTATGACAGCCTCACGTGATCAAGACCCAAACATCCACAGTATGTCCCAGAAGTCCCGTCCACCCCAAATAAAGGGCTATATTATACTGGATATGAGTTGATAATAACAACGTACTCAAATAGGAAATCACCGATGGCGAATCCGATGATGGTTCCCAAACTGACCTTGGAGGTCGTCTTCAAGGTCATCCGAAATATATCTCCTTTACTATTCAAGATACGGGCATAACGTAAATTAGAAAGTTGTTTAGGATGATACCACAAGGCCAACAAAGAAAACAGAATTGAAATCGCGTCGTCAATGCGGAAAATATGAGCAAAACAACTTGAACCCTGCAAGGGAGCCAACCAAGGGGCAGCGATAAGCCTAGAAAGTGATCAAATACAGTTATTACATAGCCTTAATAATTAGGTTGAAAGGTGTTTTGAAGCAAAGATAATGCAGAAAACAATCCATCCAGCAAACATGGAACGAACTGAAACTGAAAACGGAGGCTCACTGAAAATGGATATCTCGAAGGTGCACCCCCATAACCAGCACACCAATCCATAGGCAGGGAAATACAGGTACGTTCTTCACTAATGAATAAAAGTTTCCTTCATTACGTTAAGGTGATAAGACAAATACGACAAAGCAAATTAACAGAAAATATCCACAAATTCCTACTGATTAGTCATAGCAGTTGATTTATTGTCTTTCTGCATTTAGTGGTCCACCTTACCGATAGCCGCTCAGAGCAGAGGGGAGCAGTACCCAAAGTTTTCGGAGCTTTCTCATTATTTTTTTTAATTTACAGGAGCGGTTTCTTTGATCCAAAAAAAGCTATTTAGATTGTTCCCAAACCTTTCAAACTATTGGGTGGGGAGGGGAGCACGTGCCCACGGATACCCCCCCCCCCCCCACGTTTTCACCCCTGCTTTCATACAATTACCGAAGTCAGGGACAGTATTTACTCTAGTCGAATCGTTAGTGCTGCAGTAAACAACCACGTGATGATGCAACAAGTGATTGCTTATCGCTGCCCCTTGGTTAGCTCCCCTGCAGTGTCCAAGTTGTATTGCCCATATCTTCCGTGTTTGTGGCGCAATTTCAGATCTGTTTCCTTTGTTGAACTTATGGTATCATCCCAAGCAACTTTCTAATTTACTTTATGCCCTTATCGGGGCGCCAGAATTGTACCGATGATGGTTCCCAAACTGACCTTGGAGATCGTTTTCAAGGTCATCCGAATGTATCTCCTAAACTATTCACGATACGAAGGGGGGAGGGGTCGCGGAATTGTACCGACACGGAGTTATGTTAGCTCCGGAATTTTCTTAAATACTGACCCGTGTGTGAACCCGAAATTACAGTAACTCCGGATTCGTAATTTTCTTTAAAAGTGTCTGAAACAATCCGGAATTGTAGTAACACGGAGTTACCACAACTTCTGATTTTATTGATAACGTCCCTGCCTCGCTCGCGCTACCGCGCTCGCTGCGGCTATACATATAACACCAGAAACCGTGTTATTATAATTCCGTGTTACTACAAATCCGTGTTATTACAATTCCGGATTGTTTCAGACACTTTTAAAGCAAATTACGAATCCGGAGTTACTGTAATTCCGGGTCCACAGAGGGGTCAGTATTTAAGAAAATTCCGGAGTTAACGTAACTCCGTGTCGGTACAATTCCGCGACCCCTCCCCCCTTCGTATCGTGAATAGTTTAGGAGATACATTCGGATGACCTTGAAAACGATCTCCAAGGTCAGTTTGGGAACCATCATCGGATTCGCCATAAGTGATGTCCTATATGAGTACGTTGTTATTACCAACTCATATCCAGTATACAGCCCTTTATGTTGGGTGGACGGGACTTCTAGGACATACTGTATATATCTGATGCAACAGGCATTGCTATGCACACATTTAAAACTAAACGCTGCAGTTACAAGGGTAGGACAGTTCTAACTCAACGTTATAACGATGCAGTTTGGCTTCGAGTTTAAGACTCAAAGCCAAACTGAAATCATCATATAGTTAAGTTAGAACTGTCCTTACCCTTGCACTATCGGTAACGCCGTCAGAGTTTTTAAGTTGCTTGTATCGCATCATGTTTGGTTTATGTCAGACGTCAAGGTACGAGCTGTTTTTGGTTTCCTAACATTTGTTCTTCAGAAAGTGGGTATTTTATACTTATCACTCGTCCCTCCAAGATGGATGTGATACTTTCATAAAAATGAAACGAAGGTTGATGTATGGCGTTTGTTTTCGTGAAATGACAGCGTTTACTGCATTGTTCACTCAAGTATCAAAAGCTGAACGGTGAATGATTAACTAAAAGTGTAGCTACTTTGATATACGACTGGTCATATTTCTTCTGACAGTTAACATATGCTATAAATCAGAACTAACTTCTTCATCATAATTTTATTTATTTTTTTTCCTCTTTCGTCGGTGTTCTTCCACCAAGCAGACTGCTCTGATACGGAAAACATTTTCAATCCATTATCGCCACGTTGTAAGCAAAAATTAAGTCCCTGAATTGAGTGAAGCAATTCCACAATAGTTAAAGACTTAATGCAGCGTCATGTCAGAATGGTAGTACAACGAGTAGAAGTTGATTATAGGGAAAACTTCTGCAGTAAGAAGTTAAATTCGCAATTCTGAAAAGATACCGAGTCAGAATCAGGAGTGAGCTTTTCTGACTGGAAACACATATAATGATTGGCTGCTAAATTTTACGATAATCAAATTCCACGAGTTTTATTTTTATACAGATACATTGCGTCACTCATTAGCGTTAAAAACCATACACTACGCAGTCAGATTATTCACTGAGGGTTATTTGAATTTTAAACCCGACGAGGGATTGCAATTTAAAAAGAAAATGGTTCGAAAAAAACTACAGATAACCTGCTAATCAACTTCACCGAATATCAAAATGAAAATGTTTGTCAAATTATTGGCACTTATCGTCTGACAAAAAATGCGAACATTATTATACGAAAATCGTTGTTAAGTTACACAGTGGCAAAGACAAAGAACAGTTTATCGAAAATCACACACTGTGGTCATCGTGGTTGAGTGGAGTGAGCGCTCAGCCTGGTTGCTGGTGGTTTGCGGATCTGGTCGAATCCTTGGATATGGGATCTTGGCAAAGTCCCCGCAGAACTGCAGGCCAGGGTAGCGTGAGAGGCTACCAGGCTCCTTCAGCGGCTATGGGAACTATTCTGGCGAATTCTGGACAATCTTTCGTATCTTCCCGATCCGGGATAGAATCCCTAGGTTGGCACCTCCCTTTGTCAGATATTTCTTTTCTAAAAGTCTGGTAATGTTCAAAATTGAGCCGGTTTAGCCACACGAGCATTAAATTGCTTCGGCAGACTAAGGCTCAAAAGAAATATATAAAAAAAAAATAATACCTAGGATTTGCAGGTCTTTATTATGGACCATATTTCATTAGGATGTTCAGTGCTATTTAGTGAATCATATTCGCTGTTGTGTTTATTTTACTCCTTATTAATTTACAACGACTTATTAATATTGATTTCCGCATCTCTCCAAGGCCAGGACGGAACAAACGGCGAAAGCATCATCGAAGTGATCCGGAGTTCGAATTAACCAACTCCGGATCATAACTTCCGTCAGAATGAGATAAATTAAGCAAAACTCGGCTCCTGATAGCGAGGGAACCCACGTAGTCATAAAATCCTACGCTAGTTTTTCATTTTCGAGGGATATTGGAGGGATATTCGAAAGATTTTTTTTTCAATAATCAACTCCGGATCACTGCACATATGATCTTGTCGTCTGCTCCATCTTGGCCTTGCAGGGATGCGAAAATCAATATACATAAATCGTTGTAAATTATACAGGAGTAAAATAAACACAACAGCGAAAATCATACGCTAGATTGCTTGTAAAAATAAACGCTGCCGTTATAATTGTGCAAATTTAAGACTGAAAGCCAAGCTACAATTATTAAACTGCAATCATACAAGCCGGCAATCCAGCTGGCTTTTATTATCGACTTATATTTCATTGAGATGAGATGGTAGCAATTAAAACCAACGAACTCCGGAATTAAGAGTGGATTAGAGATGGCTGCAAGGAAGTCTAAAATAATGATTCAGAGATTGCTGGTTTGAATTTAGGCCGCGTCGTCTCATCTATTTTTAATGGCTCTTTTAATGGCTTATTTTAGCATTACTTATGGACAAAATATTTAATGACGTCTACAAAAACTGAACGGGATTAAATTGAGACAGGAAGTTACTTTTGTACATGTTTTTTTAATCTGTTTTATCTTAATTTTTTTTAAATAATCAATTCTAGTTTAGACTACGATTCACCAACATCTTAATGGTTCTATAGTCAGTGGTGATGAACTGCACTCCTGTAACATTACCATTGCATTATTATTTTTATTATTATACGGATAACAACGGGATATACGGCTATCATCTGTATGGAATTCTAAAGAAAAAAAGACATAAGAAAAAAATGTTTTTTTTTGCGATTAAGTTGTATCGGATAAAGTGCATAACGAAACTCTTCGTCAACTCATGTTTGTAGCAAACAAAAACAATGAACGAAAAAAAAAAAAAACAGTATTTCTTCCCATCCAGTTTTCTTGTGCCCACAAAGCTGACAACGTAACTAATAGGGCGGGGGGGGGGGAGGAGGACAGGAGAAAGGAGGAAGGTGTTCCACAGGAACAAGCCGAGAACGTACAAATTCTTAGAAAAAATCTATTTATTCGCCATTTTATTAAAAAGGTTTTTTTTTATGGAGCCATAATTACGCAATGCAGGAAAAGTAATCGACACGTCAATAAAAATACAATGGTCGTAGGTTCTCTAGCAGGAGGAGGGGGGGGGGGAGTTAACAAATTGTGCCCCGAAGAAAAAAAAAATTCATTACTTACGCCTCTGGCTTAAGTAAACTTCGAATTCAATTTCAGTTTCATTTTCTTCATTGTGTTATTCTAATAAAATTATCGTGTTATTGTTTTCTTTAAGCAGTTTTAAGCCGTATCTTTTTATATATTGTAAACTTATTAACTTCATCGATCGCCATGAAAATAAACAGTGTTTCTTTATATAAGTTTTTTTTTTAACTACTGCCTGAAGCTTTTACGTCTTCTGCCTTATTTTTTTTTTCGGTTTAACGGCGCGCTGACATTTGGGCTTCCAATCTAATCTAGCTCGAGCTTCGTAAATGCAGACGAAAACACACGAAGGGTTTTTATGATCCCGGCCAAATTAGTCGGCAGTAAATGGTGATTGGCGTTATATAGCTTTTGTGCTCTTTTCCTCAAATTTTTAAACTGCCGGAGAACTCCGTCGTTTCCCACTACAACCAATTACAATTTTTTTTTTTGGGGGGGGGGGAAGGGGTCTGCGAGTAACTTTTTTAATCTCTCTTTAATAACCAACAAATAACGTGCACGGAATTTGGTAAAAGAGATTTTTTTTCGTTATTCCTAAATTTGATGAAGAAAACATAGTCACAATGCAGTCTGCTTTTATCACATATCCTTCCCCCCCTCCTCCCCACCCAAAAAAAAACGCGTTAAGGATTCCTGCCAAGCTCTTTCGCCAGATTAATCCCATCAAGTAATAGTTCGAAGGTTAAAGGCGCCTGTTCACTATTTCGATAGCATTGCCCATATTCTAAACACAGCATCCACGTTCCAGATTCTCCGTCATCCAATAGGCTGATGTGGGTCACGTGATCTCGTTTTAGTCATGAAAATCGCGGCGCTGCTGCGAATAGTGTTGTTCCATTTTTTTATTTACTGCTCATTTCTTTATATTGCTCGAAGATTCTACGGTACTTCTTCTAGGAGTTGAAAAGGTGCCTTAAGTGAAAAATTTGCGACTTGTATACTACGCGATTTCATTTAAAGCATTTCGTATCATTTAGGCCGCCCGCGCACTGAGTGGCCAGGTCGCGCGGCCAGTGGTCGTCGCGGCCAAAAAACACGGCAACGGGCCGCGCGGCTACGTCCGATTTTCGTTGATAATTCTCGATCACATGGTGAAAAATGAATACGGAGCCCTGTGGCCGCCTGCACGTCGCCCAAGATCCCGGTGGCCGCGGCGACAGGCTGGTAGCTGCGGCCAAGTGCGCGTTGCTACATACACCGTAAGCATTCTTGTTGGCCGCAGCCACCTGGCCGCGCGGCTTGGCTGCTGTGTGCGCGGTGGCCCTTAACGTTCGTCATTTAACGTTTGAAGTTTAAGGTCCACCGCGCACACAGCGGCCAAGCCTCGCGGCCAGGTCACTGCGGCCAACAAGAATGCTTACGGTGTATGTAGCAACGCGTACTTGGCCGCAGCTGCCAGCCTGTCGCTGCGGCAACTGGGATCTCGGGCGGCGTGCAGGCGACCACAGAGCGACCATACTTGCTCCAGGTTCATTTTTCACCACGTGATCGAGAATTATCAATGAAAAACGAACATGGCCCCGTGGCCGTCGCCGTGTTTTTTGGCTGCCACGATCACTGGCCGCGCAACCTGGCCGCTCAGTGAGCGGGCGGCCTTAATCGATGGGATTAATTTGGCGAAAGTGCTTGACGCGTGATGTCATGACTTTAAACTGCCGAAAATCTTGGTGAGAATCCGTAACAAGTTTTGTTTTGGAGAAATATCACACCTTTTTCGTCTGAATTGATAAGAGCCCTTTTTTTCATATCAATTCCAAGATTAAAGTCGAAAAACCAGTTTTACTTTCTCCCCCCCCCCCCCCCCCCGTTATTATGTGGGTTTATCGAATGTTAACTTATCGCATTATTTCGTAATGGGAAAAGAAACAATTCTTCAAAATGCTATTGTTGTCGTGTTGCGTCCCCACGCTTCATGGAAATAAATCAAATCAAATCAAAATACGGTAACTCTGACCCTAAAATAGTATTGCAATTGATTGGTATCTTTAAACTTATGTCGTTTCTAATCCCCAAACCAGCAAAAAGCATGTCCTTCGGTTAAGTACAGCTGTGCGCAGAATTTCCGCTGTATGCACCGAATGAAAGAATTTATTTTCGTGAAACTACGAGCTAGCTAGTAAATCTGCGTATCAACCTTATTGACACATTTTTTTCCCAACTTTCTACATATAAATGCTAATATTGACTGTTATGATGTGCGGCGACCAAAATCTCCCGACCAAACAAAGTTTCAGCCTTTTCCTCGCATTGTTATTTTCCCCAGATGCCTGACAACAGCCAAACTGCCTTAACCGTAAAAGATACAAGTGTCTAGTGGTCGCCATGATCATATACATTTTATATCGGTACGACGGACGTTGAAGTTTGAATCTTGGCCGGCGACACACTAGTGTGTGTTTTGATCAGCAAAGCAAACACCTACTCCAAATATTCATATTGGTAAAAAAAATTATTTTCGAACGGGAAATCGGTCGTTCCGAAACACCTCGCGTTTCGCGAATTCGGCGACATCGATGAGAGACTTAAACACAGACCGAAACGTACAGGAAAGAGATCGACCTGTAAAGGTACATTTTTCAATCATATCAACGGGCTATTTAGGGAGACAGAACTGTTGAAACTTTGGGTCCTTAATTTAGGCGTCTGGGTTGTTTTTTAGCCTGCGTGAGCAACTTCAAACTGTTACCTAGCAAACACACCGTGGCGGTCCATCCTTCCATACTGGATTTGCTGGGCTTTCACTAACGTTGAGATAAGTTTCGAACAAAAGTGTGCACTGCTACTGTGTACAACTTCAATATTTCCGTTTTGAACTTTTTAACTGGTAGTTCTGCAAACAATAGGTAATTCACTCGTCCCCTCCCTGCCTTCAGTTTTCATCCATTCTAATTTGGATTAGAAAGGCTGTGTTTACGTTAAATTTTAATAGACCCTTTCTTGGAAAAAATTAATTCTGGTAGTTTTAGTTCTTTTAAAGTTAATTTCTTTAGGCCTTAAGTCAGCCGAAGCAACTTAATGCTTGTATGGCTGAATAGTAATAATAATAATAATAATAATACTACAGTTTATTTTCAATTACAATTACATGCCGTAATGCTCGAAGTCATTAAAAATTACTTTTGTGATTACCACGTATACGTTACATTTATAAATTTTACATTTTTAAGCTAACTAAGCCTAATTACATACATCATCCATTTCTACCACAGTAGCTGATGTTACATACTAAACAATTATACAAATCATATCAATTTTTAACTTATCTAAAAAATAAACAAAAACAAAATAAAAAAATTTTATTCACTAATTAACACCTTAATTTAAAACATTTCTTAATCCTTTATACTCCATATACATATTTCGTTTAAATTATCTTATTTGTATTAAAGTTTTTTAGTTGTTTTTTAATTTCATTCATATTTTGTAAGCATAGCATGTTTCTTGGTATTTTATTAAATATGTCTTCTTTCCATAGCTGTTATTCCATCTAGGTATTGTATATGTCTGTTTTTTGCTCTTATCATTTCAATATTTATTGTTTTACAGTTTTTACATATATTT